>JAXGGA010001411.1:0-154728 GCA_038373865.1 Uloborus plumipes
TAAATATCGTACATACTTCGTTATCAAAGATAGTTAATGCATTCTAAAGGCAGCACATACCTCATTAAAACATATTAATCCAATTAATCTAAAAATACGTTTAGAAAGAAAAGTAGGAACGTTTTGTGACTACTTTGGCAAGAAACTTAAAGGTCAGTGAGCCAATGGCCTCTTCCTCAGATCCATTATCTGTTTGGATGTAACACTGCAAATCTATTTCAGAATCAGTTTTTCTCTGTCTCTCCCCAAGTAGCACACTTCGTTTTTTAAAGGTTGTAAAATGGTTATTAACGTTGTGACAACGGATTAAAAACGTTTATAAAACGTTTAAACGTTTTTGGTGCTACCTGGGTCTCTTTGATGAACATTTTGAAATTCGTAATTAGAGTCATTCCACGAAAACGACGCCATTTTGTCCCGCACGTAACGATCATATATTTCATTAAAAAACAGTAATTTTAAAAGATATTGAGCAAAGTTTTTAGCCTAAAAAATACCCTACCGGTTTGTGATTTGTTTGGCCAACAAAATTTCGTTTATTACCCTTTAAAATCACTTTTTTATGAACATTTATACACATGAGAGTTACGTGCAGGACTAGATGGCGGCTTTTTCGTGGAATGGCTCATTACCGAAATGTCTTGATGCGATTTTATAAAAATAGAAGTAATTTTTGGCATTAGCATTAAAATTATGCATCGAAATCACAGATCAAAAGTTAGAAACTACGACGCATCCTAAATTTAGACCAGCACATACACTGCAAAAACTAAAATGTTGTTTTGTTGTTCTTACAGTATAATACAGCTAATTTTATTGTAATAAACTCTAAAATTGCTAACTTTTAAGTAATAAACTGTAAAATTGGTTATTTTACAATAGTAAACTGTAAAGTTCCTAACTTTACAGTTTATCACTGTGCATTTGATAGTTTTAAACTGGAACTTCTTGCTGCCAGTACTATACTGTTGTTTTCACAGTACAATGCAGCTAATTTTATTGTAATAAACTGTAAAATTGCTAATTTTACAGTAACAAACTGTAAAATTGCTAATTTACATTTTATTACTGTGCTCTTTACAGTTTTAAACTGGAACTTCTGTTTACAGTATTGTACTGTAAAAACAACTGTTTAGTTCCTACAGTGTAATGACGCAACACTTGTTGCAAGATTAATAAAATTGCGCATAGTATTTTTTCAGAATGTTTACAGAAAAAAAGTGAGCTTCCAGTTTCCATCTCACTCCAACGTTCCATCACAGACGAGTTCTTTTTCTTTCTTTCTTTTTTAAAGAAACTCTCCCAACAAACTCTCTGTGCTTGTTCCCATGTATCTGCGACCAGTTGCAACTGTACCAGAAGACCTTCTGTTCGGGAATAATCACATCAAAGAATGGAATAAATACAGCAGTACGCAGTCAAAGCATTTTAAAAAGCTTCGAATTCGAATGATCGATTGGGGGAGATCGAAAAAGAGGGAAAATGAGTCAAATTTGGGCTGTATGAGAGTTTTGACGTAACTTTGATTTTTGGACTGATAAAAAACGGAAAAAACGATCAATCTATAGCACAATAGGCGGAGCTCTTTGTGTAAACTACCTGATCTTCTTCAGTCCTTCCATTAAGATTTTAGGTAGCAAAAAGATCCTGCTCCTAATAGGCGGTATGGTAAGGGTCTAGAAAAACGTAAAAAAGGAAAATGAAGCTTATAAATCAAGTAGAACAAAAAGAAAGCATCTTGCACTGATTTATGTTTCCCTTTTGCAATTAATCATTTTTTTTTTTTTGTTTTTCGGCCTCTTTAATTCGTTTTTGTTATGTCTAATCTATTAGTGGTTTGTCAACTTGTCGCAAGGGGGTGTCTCAATGTTACGGGAGTGCTGAGCTCTTTGAGTTGCTGGGCAAGTTAAGATTCTGAAAGAACACATTGTATTATTTAGGTACTTTCAGTGTCGTTCTTTTTAATGATCCGTTAATCAGAGGATCGCTCATTGCCTTTATCCTCTCATTAAACTTGTTCATTTGTACAATTTTTGTTCCATTATGTGTCACAATATGAAGCATCGACTTTCTGAAAAAAATCTTGTATACTTGAAAAACAATTATTTGTACATGTTGTGGGTGTCATCGTGCGATCTTTATTTTTTTTTTCTTTAGCAGTTCTCTTTAAGAACGATGAATCTAAATCTTTTTCTTAGGACTTGAGAATTTTACATTTATTGTAGAAAAGAGAAACATTTCTTCTCTCTCAATGAATATGGAAAGATTCATGCAAATTAGTAAATATGCGGTGAATTACCATTTAAGGTTCTGAAAATATAAATTATGATGCTGGATATGTTCTAAGACAGTAGCTATGGTAAAAAAAAGATGAATTTAAATGCAAGCGAAGAGGATATAACGTAAACCTTTAAAGTAAAAAAAATTGTGGTTTTTCTTTCTACAGATTTTGCCGTTTTTCTTTGAAGGTACTCGAATATTTTTCTAGATTAAAATATTAAATTTTTCTGTTCCTTATTTTCAAATTTCATCGTTTGAAATTACTTTAGCCATGAGTTACGATTTTTTTTCTCTCGTTACAATACAAGCTCTGACCACTGACAGAGGGATTTCAACATTTCCTTTAAAATTATGTATTGCGACTTTGGCGCAGCAATTTTCGGCATTTACTTTTTGATCAACATATGGATGAGCACGTATCTTATTGATATCTGATTAACTAAATGGAGTTGCACAATTTTGAATGTAACACTTCAAATAAGTTTAATTTTAGGAAAACATTTGTTTTTTTCATAATATTTTTACTTCTGGTTTTTAAGTGCCCTCGTTTTACAAAAGTTTCCAGAGTTTCTTTTAGTTTCCATAAACCAGCAGTTTTTTTTTTTATTTTCCGAGCCTTTCGATCCTCAATAAAGTAAGACTTTCGTTTAAACTACGATTAAACTATTTTTTTGATCAAGAAAAAAAATCACTCAATCTGCTGGAAATTTATAGCATTTCATGTGTACACTTTTTGGTTTAAACATCTGTAATTTAAGCAATTAAATGTGCAAAATATGTTTATCTCTTAAACAGAAATCTGAAGCGTGCACGGAAGAACGGCGGAATGTCATTTTTTGTTCGAGATGGGTTTAATATGGCAACATTGAGTGTAAATCCATAATATGATTTGTCTGTGTAAGCCTTTGCTTTCATGTAATTCCGAAGATATTCCAAACAAGAATGGATGAAAAGTAGTTAAATCATCACAACTAAACATGGGGACAAATCGTTCAAATTGCACCACATCATATGAAAAAACGAGGCAAATCGTAAACAAGCGTTTAGAAATTAACAAAGGTACATAATAATAAAAAGAGACAAAGTACATAAAATGAAAAAAAAAAAAAAAAAGCGACATAAGCATTCACAAAATCCCATTGAAATACCAAGAAACATTTAAAAATGTTTTGGCAAGATTAAATGAGGAAAAAAAAAAAGCAAAAAACGAAGAGTTTCGGTGTCAGAATAAAAAATCTAAAAAAAGGTTTAACATTAAAGCGCATGAAATGACGATTTTTTCTTTTACTTGTTTTACGCGTAATCCAATTAAAAGCTCGGTTAAAATTTCAACCATGTAAAGATATGCGAGAGTTGTTTACTTGTTGTTTTTGTACATTACATAAAAATACAATTTCTTTCCAAAAAGATCAGGTTAAAAAATTCACCAATTTCCCTGAAGAACTTAGACAAGTTGTTCAAAAAAACTTTAAATAATGAGATAAAAAATAAATTGAAAACAAAATTTAAGCATCAATACTGAAGCAGCTAAAAATAAAGCTTAAAAAGTTTTTAATTTTTAGGGGGGGGGGCAGATTTAAATATCCGTGCTTGTATGAGAATATTCCAATCCAGAAATGTATATAAATCATTTAATGCATGTGTATTAGGGTGATTTATTTGGTACGATACGATAAACAAAATGAATTCCGAAAGGGGAAATCAAAAAGATGTTTCTCAATTTTGGCTCATTTCCGTCAGCTGAAACTCTAAATCACAGCACGGAATGATGCTTTGTTTGTGTACATGAAAAACATTACATCCTATTTGATTTAGTGCTACTCATTGTGAATGGGTTGAAGGGCTGGGGAGATGAAGGGGGTTATGTGGCAAAACCCCGAAATTGCGAGTAGTTATCTTTTAAAAGTAAACGTGATCTTTTTAAGTAAATATGTTTCTTACAAAGATCGGCGAAGCATAATATATGGTATTCTGCCGCTACATATCAATGACAATTAATTCATTTCTCTGAATAATACAACTTAATTTTGACTAAATAATTTATTTGAATAACTAATAGGAGGTTTAATAATTAGTTTAGATTGATTGAAGAGCATTGTAGCTAGCCCATTCATGGGTTCGCTACAATACTCTTCTGGAATAAAATTACAAACCTTCTTTTCTCGAATTAAAATGTTCTTTTACCATTACGTTTGGTGATTAATCTATTTTATATTTCTCTGTTCAAAGCAGTAATTTTTTGCCAATTGGGTAAAACTGTCTAGTAAGTTTCACCTAAAAATAACCTTTTCCTAGCCAAAATTATTTCAGAGGATACATGGTTTCTAATGTTATATAACTAATAATTTTGTGAAGAGCAAAAATTTCCCATAAAGTATTGAAATGTTTCAGTTATAAACTACAGCGATTATGTAATAATTGAAGGGCTTGGGGGATGAAGGGGTTATGTGATAAAACCAAATTTTCCAGTAATTAAAGTTCAAAGCTTCACTGATGCAAATGTTGCAGCTTCTTTGTTTTCTGGTTTTGCCGTTAAGTGAGCGTATGAAGTTGGTCTAATGACGTCTACTTTTTGATGTACCAAGTTGTGTTTGCTTGCCTGTACCCATTGCTTATCATTGTCGAGCTTGTATTTTAAAAAAAATGTAACATAACCCCTTCATCCTCCAAAATCTTCAATTAGCAAAAGTACTTTGTTAGTCGGGTATCATACATAGGAAAATTCGTTCAAACCAACTCCGAATTCAACCACAACTTCTCTCCAGTCAACCAGTCAGAAGACATCCGTGTGCTATGCTATTTCCAGCAGGTTATTGTAAGGTTGTGGTTGAATTGAGAGTTAAGTTGAACGAATTTTCTTAAGTGGGATACTTTGAAATCTTTATCCGGCAACACATAAAGATGACAGTTTAATTTGGCATTTTAGCAACCGATTGTCTTGATGTTTTTTCAAGTGCATTCATCTCAGTTGCGCCTGTGCTCAGAAGAAGCAACACTCGGGAGAATTGAAGGGCTTGGGAGATGAAGGGGTTATGTGACAAAACAGAAATTACGAGTAATTAAAGTTCAAAGTTTTATTATTGCAATTGTTGCAGCTTTTTTGTTTTCTGGTTTTGTCATTAGTGGGCGTATGAAATTGCTCTATTGACATCTACTGTTAGATGTACTAAGTTTTATTTGCTTAACCTGTTTTCATTGAATACCATTGTACAGAGTGTCCATGTTTTTAAATGTAACTTAGCCCCTTCATCCTCTAAGCCCTTCAATTTCAAGCCCTTCAATTCGTAGTGCATTCCTGTGTTGCGCACCTGAAGATACAGGTTGAACCCTCGGAGAAACTGATGCCTCCTGCCAAACACTTCCTCAAACGATTCGAACTCCATTCTGAATCGAAATTCGAATGAAATGTCAAAATCGCCGTAGTTCCTTGCACCCTGTTTCGGAAAACACTCCGTATGATTGTGAAGATTCCCCGCAGCCCCCCTGACCGATTGTCCATCTTGTTGGGATGGCAGCCTTCCTTCCGGTTTCTCTTATCCACCCTACCTTCCGGTCTCATCTCCAGTGCTTCCGCTTTCTATCGTCCTCACTTTTGTTGCTTTCCTTATTTTTTTTTTCCCTTTTACGCGCACGCTCAATTCTGACAAGTAGTGCTTTGTGGTTAGGGGTTTTGGTTTATTATTAGTTAAGCATCATCTCCCCGTCGTGGAATCTTTCGTTTGGTGTGGGGCTGTCTCTTTTCTATCATTTTTCTTTTTCCCGAATTGTTCTGTTATGAAGCAATATGGGAGTCCTTTTCCGGGTATAATTGATTTCGGTGCTC
Organism: Uloborus plumipes; assembly: GCA_038373865.1. Classification (NCBI taxonomy): domain Eukaryota; kingdom Metazoa; phylum Arthropoda; class Arachnida; order Araneae; family Uloboridae; genus Uloborus; species Uloborus plumipes. The sequence goes on from JAXGGA010001411.1 coordinate 6,104, forward strand.
ATTTTTCCGGTGTATTAACATACGGCCGATACCCCTCTTCTCTGCCATGCAGATACCGACTCTCGGTCGCATTGTTGCAGACTCTAACTGAAGGTTAATATCTTCTTAACTATGTCGCTAAAAGCACTACACAGTGTATGCATACATAAACACAATCATGGAGATATTTTTAACGCATCCGCAGCGTATTTTGAAAACCTGAAATGTGTTTCAAAAAGTTAGCCAAGCGTATTTTCGTGCTTTGTATTTCAAATAAAAATTTAGGATCTGGCAAAAATGGTGGGGTTGGGGGTAGGGGAATGGAAATTAATTTAGCGTTACTTTTGAATGATTTATTTATTTATTTTTAACCCTTTCCTGTTTTGTCCATACACCGTATGAGCACGGCTTTCGGGCATTTATAGTGACTGGCATACTGGCAATGATTTCTCTATTCCGCTGTCTCTGTTTCACCAATATCTTTATTATATATTCTTTGTAGCAAATTGCTGGTATGGTTGACGATAGTGGTCCAGTAAAAGATATTTGCAGCCAATTGTGTTTTCTATTTTGATTGGTTTAAAAGCGCGGGTAAACGTAAAATGAACAAAATAATGCAATAAAAAACGTGACATGTTTAGGACCGACTTCTGGAAAAAAAATGAAACTGTTAAATTGTTAAACACAAGTATGTTAAACGTTTAAGTGGTACGCTTCGCTTCTTTCCCTCTTACCTTCTATTCCATTCCTTAAATAGTTAGTTTTTTTATGGATCTGATCACTATATTATCAGTAGCGTTCCTGGCACAGATGTCACCCGGGGCGGTAATTTGGTTCCCTCCCCCGGTCAAAAGAAAAAACATTGTAGTGTTTAACGTAAGCATGACGCTTGTACAATTTTTAGAAACAACTCCGTTTTATTTTCGTTTTCTAACGAAAGAAAATTCTTTTCTTAAAAAAATCATTTACATTTTTTACTCACTTATTTATTCATTGCCTTATTTTCTTATTTATTCTCTATTTTTTTCGTTCATTTATTTTCTCTCATATATTTATTAATTCCTTTATTTATTTATTCTACTTTTTATTTTTGTAAATTAATTTATTTGTTTATTTATTCTATGATTTCACCAGAAAAAAAAAATCATCAAATATAAAATGTTTCACTACAAAGATATTTTATTTTTCACTTTGCCCATGGTTTTTTGAAGTGAAAATTTTCCGTCTTTTTCTGAAGGCTCAAAATAACTGCCAAAACTGAAAACGAGTGTTTCAACGATAATTGTATTACAAATATATTATTCCTTCTGTATGTACAGTAAATTTTAGAACAAATTTTCAATTTGTTGATTTTGAAAAAAGTAAGTTATCTTAACTATTTCCCTTTACCCCACGTTCTCATACTTGCAAAAATTCCTTATTTTAGTAGACACGAAAGTTTCTCTTGAAAATACTATAAAATCTGTAAGTATTGAAACCTTAGGAACTTCGTATTTATTCATTCATAGAACTATGGTTCCCAATAATTTTAAGTCTTTGAATTTTATGACATTTATAGATACTGGCAGGTTAAACTAGAATGGAGTGAAGATCCAAGATATGCTAAAGCAAATTTAAGTTTTAATTTTTTGAGATCGGAAAATTGTAGTTGAAAAGTATATTCTCATTTTCTTTGTTTATTGCTGATCTCTTCTCCTGTTTCTGATTATGCGTTTCTTTTTTTAGGTCTACGAGAAGGAAAATGCACCATGCTTTGATCTAGTCTTAAGTGAATCAACATCAACAAACTCTGCAAAATATTATCGTAATAAAATTAGACGCGATTCATTCAATGGTGAACTCGGAGACGACGTTTTGAAGCCGTGTCAAAATTTTGGAAATAATTGTGCTGACGGCCATTTGGTGAAAACATTGGAAAATAGCAGCATAGATTTGAACGCACCATATCCATTAGTCTATGGTAAAGATCGAAGTAAAATTTACAATGAAAGTACCCATTTTGAAAGAACATTGAGTGGTGACAGAACTCAAGAGCAAAAAGAAGTATCTAGAAACGATCAGCAGTTTGAAGCTCACAAAACCGATTATTTAAGTTCTGCTAAAGAGTATTTTCCCTCGAAGAATAGTGAAGACGATATAGCTTTTCCTACGTCGAAAATGTTTATGGCACAGAGTAGAGTAAGCAACGGCCCTCATGACAACATGATAAGTGGCGGTTTAAACAATTCTTATAGTCAATCTGGACATTTTGGAAACCCGGCCTATTTTATGGGCCAGCCATCTAGTTCGCAATCCATGTATAGTTATCCCGATACATCTTGTAGGATGGCAGTTTCCGCGACAGAGCTTAGCCAGAACTTTAACAGAACCGCTATGGCATACCAAAGTGATTTAAGGCTGAACTATCACCCTGGAAATACTGATTATAGCTCGAACTTTAATAACACTGGTCCCGGTTCATGTTACAATAGTCATTGCAACACTGATATGCGAATGAGTTACAACAATGGAACAAGTAGTTCTGTTGCTGATGTGAACTCCATTAACTATAACGGAATAAATCCTAGCTACCATCAAAATGGAGGTAATGTCTTGTACCATCATCCGCATCAGAATGGGAAGAACGATTGCTCATCTGATATTTTTGCGAAACCAGCTGCTTTTGGGGATCACTGCTCCAGTGTTCGCCACAAGTTGGATGGCAGTGTGATGCCATCCAGCCAAGATGCTGTATCAGTTAAAACAGAATTGGTGCGAAACCACTGCCCTTTCACTGTTGGTGGGGGTAGTAACGGAACTTACAATGCTCCAGAGCAGCAACAACAAATGTTCATGGGCAGTGTCCCTTCACCAATTGCCAAAGATCCCGAATGCTTTAGGCCGAGACTCCAGTCTGCCCCTGTCCCACCTTCTACATCTTACCCCAACTCGCCTTCTATTCCTTCATCAGCTCCTGCTCTGCACTCACAGCACTCTCACTCGCACAATCATCAGGGGCAATTCACCGATGCCAACAATAGATGTTTCAGACTTAATAGCAATGGAGCTCCCAATGGTGTTCCCAATGCGAATGGCTCCCCTTATCAAATATTGACGCCCCCACCTTCTGAGCCGAACACCAGCCCACCTTTGGAAAGTTTACCCAGGAAAACCCCACCGCCTCCATATCCAGCTCCTTTCCCGGTTTCAAAGAATTCTGAATCTTCTTTGCAACCAAAGTACAATCGGCGAAATAATCCTGAGCTGGAAAAAAGACGCACTCACTTCTGCAATTTCTCAGGTAAGGGAAAATATTAAGTGTGTTCTAATTTTGTTTTAGTATTTTATAGAAGTCTGAAGTGTTTAAAAAATTATAAGCAAAAATGGACCCTATTCATGGTTTGGCAACGGTCCTAGTTTACGGGTATTTACATCCAGTTTCCACAATCTTGATTGGTTCGAAATCTTAAGTTTCGTCTGCTAGGCTCGGTCAATACCCGCAATGACGTCACATGAATAGGGTCCATTGCAACCGGCAGAAATACGTGAACTTAAAAAGTCAGGAGAAAGTCTTAGAACAAATTTTAGCTGGTTTCCATAGTTTTTCCCCCTATATAATTAAATTAAATAAATCCCCCGATAAATTAAAACTACGAAAAACCGATTTTGAGATAAATGCAACTAAAGATTTTTATCATTAGAATATATAATGGAATTTCTCCCTAGAGGAATCCAAAAAGCACCAGCAACCTACGCCTTCTTCAGATTATGTAACAAACCATTTCTTGTTTTTTCTTACTTTTTTTTTTTTTTTTTGACCAGAAATTAGTGTTATTTCAAGTTCAGTTTCGGCTTTGCTCATATGCACGTATAAAACCTGTGGTGTAAAATAGTCTAGTGCTTTTTTTGGTCCATTAAATTGTATAGTGGCAGTGCTAGGTCGAAAATCTAAAAGTTGTTAATGAAATAAATAGGTTTTTGGGTAAAATTGTCAACAGAACTCCAATGTAAGCTTCGTTTTGATTCGGTATTTGTAGGCTTTACTTTATTTTTTATGTTACTTTTCCATTAAAATTCCAATGAAATCTATTGGTCGCTCAGTTTCAGACCATGTGCTAGCCCGAACTATCAGAAATGTGAGTTGATAAAACAATTAATAATAATGCTGCTGATGCTGTTATTCGCATGTTTTAATTGCGATATGGCAAAAGCGTGGATTGAGCTGGTTTTGGAGCAAAGCGGAGTTTCAACAGCTGTTTTCAACCAGATTCGAAACTTGCTTGTTCCAACAATTGTTTTGTGGCATGATAGTATATAATAGAGGCTCTCAAGCTTTTCCGTCCACGAAATTCTTAGTGCTTCAAATTTACTTGAAAAAAAACCACATTCTCGTTAATGACAGCACGACAAAATGTTAACGATCTGGGAGTCAAATGCTAATCATTCGCTATCATAATTACTTTCTTCTATATAGAAGAAACTTAGGAGGAATCTTGACCCAGGTTGCACAAAAAACGTTTTAACGTTTTATAAATGTTTTTAATCCGTTGTCAGAATGTTAATAACCATTTTACAACCTTTAAAAAACGAAGTGTGCTACTTGGGGAGCTAGGATTCCGCGAAACACACTTCGGGAATCTCTCAGTATAGACAAAGAAGTATCAAATTACGAAAATAAATAAATAAATAAAAATCCGTAAATTGAGCTGGTTTTCATACTAAACGCCTCATTTCATTCTCATTCTTAAATATACAATGTTGCTTTTGTAATGTAATTTATTTTTATTAGTAAACATTTTAAGTAGGATTCTCGACTGTGCTGGTGGAAATAGTTTTTCAAAACTACATCTTTGAGATGAGTGAAGATCAAATACCAATGGATTAAAATGCTGAAGATTCAAAAATATTTGCAATAACTATTTACTGACTGAATTTGAAAGATTGGAATAAATATTGCCTAGATTATTGATTTTCCTTATCCATCAGACGGTGTCTATTGCTGATTTCTGAGGATATGACAGCTAAACCCCCTCTCCCATCGCCGAATGTTTTCTGATAACAATTGAAGAATGAGGTGCTATTTTGCAAACCCTCTATTCAATTTTTCTTTCATTTGCAGGTGTTAAAAACGTAGTTTTTGTCTCATTGCCTGCAATTGAATCACAGTACTTTGAAATTGAGGGCTGAATAGACCCTTGAGTTTGGGAAGCTGCGTTAAAAGTTCTTGAACATCTTGTCTTACTTAAATTAAATTATATCTAAATGATGAATTCAAAGTGAACAAGACATTATTTTCGTAATATTTCTGAGCTAGAGAACTGAGCTACAGAAATGTTAATGTCACTTCTTGTAATGTTTGACACAGTGAAGTAGATTTACTAAGTGATTAATGAATGTTCTGAAAGAAGAAATGCGCAGGTGTCTGGACTCACCTGTATTATCTGATGAACTCCCCCTCCCTTTTTTTGGTATTTTTACTCTTCAATATTAATTTAGGAAAACATTTCTTTTTTATATATGGGCCGTTCCACGAAAAAGCATATTTTGCCCCGTAAGTGACAGATCTATATTTCATTTGAAAATATGTAATAGGCAAATTTTTTTCTGAATAAATCATGCAAGTATATGTTGTTTCTCATTAAAGTTATCTTTGGTATTAACTTTTAAAAAATAACGCGAAATATAGAACTTTCACGTATAGGACTAAATGTATGATTTTCGGTGGGATGGCCCACTATTTGTTTCCTTTTGAAATTGACGCTAAAAAATAATTACTCTGGAAGCTAAGTGTATATTTAATAAATTTACAACAATAGATACGAAAGATATATTGCTAGACACTAGAAAAGTCTTAAGTTGATGTCCAAAAGCGTGTACCACACGTGACATAAAAAATAAATCAGATTTTTTTTTTTTTTTTTTTTTGCTTAACAAATCACGCGAGCCAAATACTTTCATTGTGTCAACAAATGTTTAAGTTTCAGCACTAGTTAATTTGTTAATATAATTATGAAGAAAATTGAGTTAGAGAGCCTAAATTTTCCCACCCGTGACCTTGGAAACACCAATATATGTATATACATATACATAAATACATACATTTCTCAAAAAAAAAAAAAAAATGGTTATTTCTTTTTAAGAACCATGTTTTTGAAAACTTTTTCTACAACTGTTATAAAAACATTCTTGTCTGAAGACAAATATTTCTGAGAATTAAACTACTGCATCTGTGTGCAATTACTTGATAAGCGAACCAACGTTTCATAGCAACATCTAAAAAAAGAAGAAAGAAAACAGAGAAAGATAAGGGAGGAAAGTAAGGGCCTACGTTATTTTTAGTAATTTGCTACAAAACATCAATTTGCTCATTAAATATTTCTGGTTTTGATACTTTTTGATGAAGTAAACTTGGAATTTACTAGCACAAAGGAAATGAAAAACGAAACTGCTTAATCTGATCTACCCCAAGTAGCACACTTCGTTTTTTAAAGGTTGTAAAATGGTTATTAACGTTGTAACAACCGCTTAAAAACGTTTAAAAAACGTTTAAAGGTTATTTGTGCTACCTGGGACGTTTATCGTCCTGCCTTTCGTGTCGGTTTGTCGACGATGCACTTAGTTACTTGATTATAAGATATAGTGTACTCTGGTGAGTCATTTTATTTGATTTTGTATTTGGCTTTTCGCCTTTAGAGTTATTTTGGTTACTTTATTAATCCCTAGCGATATTGAATTTTTCTTTAACCTAATGAAAGCCACCATGACATCGTAGGATATTGCAGGTGGTCACGCCCCGTTACTCATAAGTATAGCTTTGAAAAATTAATTCAAATAAATGATTACCTTTTTGGTCTCGACATAAAAAAGAAAACATAACTAACGACTTTCATGCATGAATAATGCATTTGATTTATCAAAAATAATAGATTGTAACTCTTGGTGATTTTTCCCCGGAGAAAAATTCGGCTGTCCACTATTATCACTCTCGGCAAGTTTGATATTTCTGACGTCACTAACTTGTATGCGTAAACAGGTGGGTGAAAATCATAGATATTTATTTAAATTATTTAGTGCAAGAAAAGATTAAAAAAGAGTTTGGAATAATTATTTTTAGGAAACAAAATTAACTAATTTCTACCCAGCTGTTTCAAGTTTTTGATTTGTTTTTCTGCATGCGTGGTAATGAAGCAGGGTAAAAAGGCAGTTAAGTAGATATTTGTATGCAACACCGTCAAAACGGCAGAATTTATTTCTAGAAGTTTAAACATTGTGTCGATAAGACGCTTGCGGTTTTGAAGCTAAATATTGCTTCACCAGACAGATTACTCCGCTATGGATTTCAAATAGTTGTCCTAAAAGGGCTACGATTACAGGGGTCCCTTAAAAGTTGATTCGTTTTCTAAACGGGTTATGAATGCTACGATTCTCATAGAAGGATATTATAGGCATCAAGTGTTTTTAATAAATGTGTTATGAAATATGTGGTCCTCAGTAGAAGTTGTTTGATATTATGAATTTTGAGCAGCTTAACTAAATGTGTTATGAATGCATTTGATGCTGGACATAGCATTCAAATTCCTCATGCGGCATATCCCGCAGTTTAACATTTGTCCTATGAATCAGAAGCATGACGTTGGTTCAGAACTAAACAAACATATATTCCTCTATAGTACCCTTTTATTGTACATAATACGTAAACTTTTGCCGATTGGTTGAGGCTGTAAATTTGTTTAAATATACCCTTTCAACAGTTAACACAATATTCTGACAAAAAAGTCTCTTCTATGCAAAATAAAAACTAAGCTTATAGAAAAGCGATATCAAACGTCATTCTCTCAAACTCTTATGTTTTACATTTTAGTAGATTCCAGCTATTTTGGATTTTTAGTTGGAAATTTTTAAGTGAAGATTTTTTTTTTAATCTAAAGCAAACATATAAAATCATGCATAACACATTACACGAATTAATTTGGACGAAAAATTTTAACATTGCAAAATTTGGAATCTCAATTGTTCAAAAACACAATCGTTAATTAAAATAACAATTTTTACACATTACTGTCCAAAACCATAGTTTGCAGCTTCTTATTTTCAAAATGTATGTATTAATTTTTTAAATTCATAGTTGTGTTTTCCCCCGTGTAAATGTTTTCAGTAAATTGCCCATGCAATGCCTTTAGAGAAAAAGAAAATGTATTATTATTTCCTGTCTTTAATCCTCATCCGAACTTCTTGCAGAAATAGAAATACCGGTATGCTTCTTCCTTCGCGTTAGGAACAGCATCTCATTATGCACACATGGCTGCATCCCATCTGCAAACTCCTTGACATAACATTCATGTCGCACAGCCTATGCATACAGAGTTTCATCTTTTAAACGGAAGTTCTGAACAGGGGAGTCGCGAACTTAAATGTTGGGGAAGGAAAATTTCCCAGTTTGCCGAATAAACATCCGAATTTTACCGAATGTTACCAGATTAATAGAATTTGAGGGTATCTGAAAATGTCATTGGTTAATGTAAGTCATTTGAAGTAAGCAGTTTGTTCTGCAGCTATTTTCCTCCCAAATGTAATTGTGGCTTTAGTCCAATTCATGGCTTTTTTTCAAACCTCGATCATGACTTTCTTACAATTAGGGGGAATTTTCCAATTTGCCGAATAAACATCTGAACTTTACCGAATGTTACCAGCTTAATAGCATTTAAGACATTAATGCCTAGCGTCCCTTTTTAGGGACGGTCCAAAAAGGGGTCTGAATTTCCCCAAAATGAACATTTCAACCAAATAATAGTGTTCAATGAGTACCTTGGTATTGTTTCAATTCGTTATTAACAGATTGCAGCACATAACTATTCTAAAGTGCTTTCTGTAGCAGTTTCAAAATGATCTTTATCAAAAATGACATCGTTCACAATCTCAAGGAAAAAAGCTAAGTTTTCAAAGTTATTCCCAGCTTCCCAGTTTATGTTAATTGCTGGTTTTATTTCTTCTTATAAAAGGTCTTTTTAAATATTATATCGTAGGCAGAAAAAAAATTGAGTAAAAAATGTATGTACCCTCTGGGGTCTATCGTAACTTTTAAGGGACGATTTTTCTTTCCTTAATAAAAAATTTATTTTTTACATAATATTTTTTTTATTATTTTTCCTGTCCATTAGACACTCTTTGTAACCAGTATACAAAATATCTTTGGAAAAAAAAATGTCAGGCATTAATGGGTTAAGGATATCTGAAAATGTCATTGATTAATGAAAGTCATTTGAAGTATGCAGTTTTTAATGCAGCTATTTTCCTCCTAAATGTAATAGTGGCTCTTTTGTTTATTCCAATTTGCGACTATTTTTCGAACCTCGGGGGACTTACTTAAAAAATTAGGGGGAATTTTCCAATTTGCCAATTAAACATCTGAATTTTATCGAATGATAACAAGAGACTTATCCCAGCTAATAGGATTTGAGGAAATCTGAAAATGTCATTGGTTAATGAAAGGCATTTGAGGCAAGCATTTTTTTCTGCAACTATATACTTTCCTCCCAAGTGTAATCGTGGCTCTAGTCCAATTCGCAACTATTTTTCAAACCTCGATTATGACTTTCTTACAATTAAGAGTAATTATAAAGATAAGTATATGAAAAACTTTTTTGACGCATTAGCATTTTTGCACGTATTTAGGGAAAAAAAAGAAAATCTCTTTTCCCCCTTGAAATACCTCCAACTTATTTCTGATGAGCTTTAAATATCGCGCTAATGCTCACTCAATTAGCTGTCGAAGACAATTTTTAGGTGAATTATTTATGTGAAAAAATGATAATAACCATAATTATACCGATTATGGTAATTGCAGCCTGACTATCGACGTTCTTCAAGGCTCGATCCACTATTATCGGGCCTAACGGGATACGAATCCGAAAATACTGCTGAATAAAACATCGTAGTAAAGCCACTCAGTTGCGCTGAATCTTCAATTACTGGCTTGTGAGAATTGTCGTAGACTGGTAAGCGATCTGTTTAATTATCCCTTTTTTCTGGGCCCACGTGGAAATTCTCTTTTATTGCTGCGTCTCCGGATCCTGTCACTCGTAATGGTCTTTGAGACTGTTATTTGTTAGTTATATGTATCTTTCGTTCTGATCTTCACCAACCAGCAATGCAAAGTTGGCGATAATTTTTCTATAAAGCGCTGTTTTTGATTGCTGTTCACTAGCCATTAGGATTCTGCGTTCCGATTCGTTCATTAATATCTCTGCCTCATGCCCGTAGCGATTAGTTCTCTGACTGGTTTCGATAAGGGTATCGACCAATGACATCGCTTCTTCATGGTATTTAAAATGGTTATGATGGTTGACGCTCGGAATAACAAGTAGCAGTCTCAAGCATTTACTTTTACCAAGTTATCTTTTGCTTTTAAAGCCATAAACAATCCCCATCTGCGATAACTTAAAAATTGAAAGCCAAGTTTTATATTATCATGCTTGAGTTTTAGTAGTAAGAGTGGCTTGTTTTCTTTTTGAATTAATTGGATTTAATGCTCGGCTGAGCGCTCATATTATTAGACTCAAATGCAACACTGCATTTCTTAACATTACTTTTTCTTAGTGAATTTTGCACTTCTTGAGATGCTACTGTTGTTGTCTTATGCAATCTAGGCTGGCAATTTGGGGTGTAATGCTTAACTTTTCAAACTACCATGATTCGGTGCGAAGTCCGACTTCTACAGTACACACATGCCATAGGAACCTGTTTATAGGGTAGGCAATCATTCATAGCACAACAACACTTTCACACAAAGAAATGACAAGGACGAAAGAGGGAAAGTACATCCATTCCCAAACCGGGATTTAAACCCGGAACCTCCCTATTTGCAATTATCTTTGACCACTAGACAAGGCGGCTGGCTTGAGATGCTGTAACAGTTCTTTTAATTTCAATAACAGTTATTGGACTTTTGATTTTGTCAAACAGCTCTGTTCCTTTTAAACATATGAAAAATTTGTTTCAAAAATGAAATCATTAATACCAGTATTCATATTTTATGGTACACATGTTTCAGTTTACTGCTTTGAGTTAAATCAGCTTGCTCAAGCAATTTATAAGTTCGATGCTTCTATGTATTTTTGAGTATATACCACTGTAAAATTTAACATAATGTCATAATGTATAAAGGAAAAGTAATGCAAAAAGGGTGTCAATAAGCTATGTTTGCTTTTACATCTTATATATATATATATATATATATATATATATATATATATATATCTTCTCTTTTCTTAAAATATTTCGTGTGTTTATTGTGCAGTTAATATCAAGCATAATTGCATTCACACGTGCGTAAGTTCTGATTATAACATCAACTGTGGAAACTGCGCGCTCGTAGTACCCCCCCCCTCTCCCCGTAATGGCACTATACCCCACGAACCTTCTCATGATTATTTATCACAGCGCATCGCATCCCACACATTCCGCTCGCATTATTAAATGCAATAGATCATAAAGGCAATTAGAAACCTTAGTGCGAAATTTCCGTCATTTATTTCCTCTTCCACTCGCAAAATAACGAACCAATTTCTGAAGCAATTTATTGCCACTGGACCCTATGTATTAAAAAGGCAGAGCGTCCGATTAGGGTTTTACGGGTTTCTTCCTTCTGCAGATAAATCTCTACAGCTGCTTATATCTGCAAAGTAGGTTGTCTGAAGCCGAAACTAAAAGAGTTAACCTTTTTTTAATGGCTCCAGGTCGCATAATGATTTTATCAACGGAACTTGGAACACGCAACACAGGAACTCCATGCAGCTCGGCCAGCAGGTTGCTAGGATTTTTATGGGGCTGCTCGGGGTTCTGCGTTTTAAGACACTGCTCGGAATCGAACTTCACGCTGTCTGGTCGTAGCCACGGGTTTATGGATGATATTCATCTTAACAGATGGAGTCAGTGGATAAAGTGGGGGATGGAGACATCTTCGGAAAAGTAGAGCATTTAAGAGAGCTGGTCTTGGTGGAAATACAGGGTGGTCATAATCAACTATCGCTCTTGACGACACTGAGCCCCCCCCCCCCGTATATACATACTACTGTCTGATCTTCTTAGGTAAAACCTTTCGCGCATTTACGCATGCGTCAGGTCTTCTCTGATCTTACCAAAATAGGAGTGTTAGGTAAGATAACACTAAGGGGAAGAATAATAAAACGCATTTTGAGCCGTATCAAACAACGTGGAACGATGTTAATTTCAAACACGTAGTTTAGTTGAATATTTCGCAAGGATAAAGCAAATGCAAGTTTTGAATTAAAAACTTCGGAAAGTTATCACCCACAATCAGTCTACCCTTTTTTAAGTGGAACTGTTCGCGAGTGCTAGACACGGTTTTCACGGATGGACAGTATATAGTGAAGGAATAAACTATTTTGGTGCTTAACCCTCTAACGGGCACAAGCCGTTTTTCTCCTAAGTTCACATTTTTCATTATAATTAGAAAAATGAAGCTCGTTTATGACCAAAAAATGTATTTTTTTAAATTTTGTTATTGTGGCTTCTGTTTTTAAGAGGGGTGAGTAAAGTTAACCACCGTCCATTACAAGCAATGACATTTCACTGGTTTATTCAATAGAATAAATGTAAAATACAAATAATTTCACAAGTAAATATACATTCCTTGTAAAACTATTCGTCATTAGTAATTTGAAATTGCTCATTTTTTAGTTACGCATGAAATAAGTGATAGAAGAACTAAAGACAATGTAAATCACCAAGAATACTTTTAGTTTGTCTGATGGAACAACATGAAACATGGAGCAGCTCACAATGGAACATTACATGTTGTACATGAAACTTTTGTGCGTTTCTAGTGCGTTTTAAGTTCTAGCGTGGTGGTAACATATTTACCACCGCCTTAAAAAGGGTTAAGTATAAGCGTAACCCAGGCAAACTTGCCAATGCCTTAAATGACAATATATGAAGGGCTTGGGAGATGAAGGGGTTATGTAACAAAACCAAAATTGCGCTGTTGTTTTTTTCTGTTGCCGTTGTTGCAGCTTTTTTGTTTTCTGGTTTTGTCTTCAGTGAGCATATGAAATTGGTCGAATGACATCTACTTTTTGATGTACCGAGTTTTATATGCTTACCTGTATCCATCGCTTACCATTGACCAGGGAGTAATTTCAAAAAATGTAACAAAGCTCCTTTATCCTCCAATCCCTTCATTTATTACCGTACATGTAATATATACGTGGTAGTGACGTATGTGATAAATAATACATTATAATATGAGCTGTAGTCAGATTTTGTCTAATTTTAAGAAGATGTAAACGTAAAAAGATGACTTTTAAATGTATCAAGAATGTAAATGTAAGACCGTAAATGACTTTAAAATGCGCAAAAATGCATTAAAAGTTTTTTTTTTTTATTTAATATTTATTCCGTATTACAGTACGACAAAAAATTATTGTATTATTCTTTTTAAACTTTCAACTACGGTTTTAGGGCCCATTAAATTTTTGCACCATAGCCCGGGCCCTATGTGCCAATACTTTTATTTGACTTTGATCGTAATGTCTTTCTCTGATTCCTTGAGTTTATTGTTCAAAAACTAACATGATGCCTGTGTCGATAGAATGAAGATGTATTTTATGAAGTTTTTTTTTATAAAAACTGCTTGGGATACTAAACTTTTACGCTAGTACCCTTTAAAAATGTCAAGGTGGCTTTTTCCTCTTTCTGCCAGTTATTATTCAATATTTTGCATCCCAAAAAATGCAACTCCAAAAAAAGAAAAAAAAGGATAGAAGAATATCAAAGTTTCAAGCAATAGTAATTTAAAATAATTTAGTCTCAAATACTGCAATACGTGCAAATGAGCTATGATATAATGTTCACTGGTTAGTTTTTGTTGACTAAGTTAATAACGCACACTCGAAGTTTGAAAATTTTTCTTCCAAATTATGAAATTTTAATGATGTATCACTCTTGATTATATCTTTTTTTGTCAGCCACGCTCCACCTACGTTAGTCAACTTAACGCAACTTAGTGGCAAGAAATAATACAAATTTCAATTTTAAATTCAGTTAATTTCAGTTAAAAAAACATGAAGTGAATAGTCATCTATATTTAAATGAGTGTTCTGTTTTTGATTATTAACTAGCTTTAAACAAACCTATTAGGGAAGGCTTTAGTACGCATCAGATGTTTTTTCTAAAAATATCTTGCCGTCGGTTATGCTTTTGGAAAAAGCCCTGCAGACGCTCAAGCAACCATAAGCAGACGTCGGAATGTATTTCTAATTTAAATGATACGATATTTCAATTTTCTATTCTACCTATATTTTTTTTAATTCCGTTTAACTTCGGTATTTTCGAGAAAATATTAATACAAACGGTATATGGAACGAATAAATGATAGCCACTAGATTTATTGCTTAAGATTTTAAGAAAAGAATCAGTACTAAATGTAATAGGTATATTACCAATTATATAAGGCAAAGGTTTGTATAATTGGAACAAATAGTCTGTCGTTAAGAATAACTGAACGCGTTAACAATGTGGCACGATCTACTTTCAAATTTTTCTATAGCTCGGGGAAAGAGAGATAGAAATAAAATAAAAAATATTCATCGGTTTAAACATACATATGTATCAAATTAAAACAATATATAAGTCATAAGTCATTATATCTTACATATAAATGAAAATATATCCTTCATTAAGTTTAAAGAATATGCTGAAAATCATAGTGTGGAGTCCATATTGAAAAACATAGCCTTAAAGTGTGCAAATCTGTCAAGCGAACGATTTATTATTTATTAGTTTTGTAAGAGTAGTTATCGTCATAGTAACCAAGATCAACTAGAAAGTATTCTGCTGTTGAGCTATTGGAACGAGTAATACATAAAATATACCGTTTTGAAAACCCAACTGAAGTTGGGGTGCTTCCATAGACAATAAAAAATTCATTATGTTTTATTTTCAAGAATAATATCGAAATGCATAGCAAGTAAAGTATAGCAATATATCTATAGATAAACAGGGCAGACATATTCTCTAAAAGCGATTTTGCGAGATAAGTTTTTAAACTTATTTCAAACTCGATTCGGAAAAACGTTTCAAATCTCGAATAATATTAAAAATAATTCTTTTATTGGATCGAGTTATCCAGGAAATGAAAAATGCTTGAAATCGAAATGTTACGAATTATTTTTATTCAAGTTATTCCTTAATGAGTAAAACCTGGATGAATAATTTTGTTGGAAAGCCTAGATATCACGAAAACCCGTTTCATTCATAGCAGTCTTCTGCAATTTCAGTTATGTGTGCTTATTAAAATAAAATAAAGCTTTTATTTACCACCCATGTGCTGTAGTGCTATTTCTTCTAAAATTAAAGGGTAACTTTAACTCACACATCGCATCTAAGGCTCTGATCGTCTTGTAATTTTTTTTAAGATTAAGCAAAATTGAGGTTATACCTGAAGTTTCAAATATCCGAGTAATATTACGGGTCTCTTACACTTGGATACCACGCGCGCAAACGGAATAGCACTAAATAAAACTATTCAAGTAATGGCGCTTAAAAATGTAATTTTAAACTACCTAGCTTGGTATTGCTCTTTCGATTTTTTTGACGTGTTGAATAACTCCAGGCCCATCATTTCTAGTTTTCCTAGGGGGGGAGGGAGCAAAGGGTGCAAACACAACGTAATTTCAATGGAAAACAACAAAAACCACGCTCATTTATGTGTAAATACATGGATTTCTCAAAGCCAGGGGGGGGGGCAAATCTCCCCCTGCCCCCCCAAATGACGGGCCTGAATAACCCACTGTTGTGGACGTTGTTCTGTTAATTACAGAAATGTCAACAACTACGAATAGTTGTTTATACACTCTGATATCCTGTCCGTACTTAAAATAGCATTGCAAAACAATTGGATACACCATAAACAACATAAATAAAACAACAGTACAAAATATAAAGCCTATTCAAATAATGACATTTAAAATATTTAAATTTTATTAGCTAGCTTTGTACTGTCCTTTCGATTTTTTGAACGTGTTGAATAATCCTCTTCTACGGTAATTGTTTTTTATACCGGTATTCAGTGGCGGATTTATAAGTTTAGGGGCCAGGTCTCAACACACCCTTTAAACAGGAACAGAATTACGAAAATATTTTTCTTGGATTTTTTTATATTTTCCTCCGGGTCTCTTTATCGTGAGGGTCCCGACATTTGTGACATGGAAAATCCTCCACTGCCGGTATTCTGCTAAATACAAATGTGTAGACAGTTACAAATTGCACTTGGATATCATATCCGCAAATGAAACAGCAGTCAAAAATAAAGTTTTAAAGTAATGACACCTAAAATAGTTAAATTTTTACTACCTAGAGCTTCGTACTGCTCTTTTGATTTGTTTGGCGTGTTGAGTAATCCTCTCTTGTGGCAGTTGTTCTTTATACTGGTGATCTGTTAAATACAAAAGTGTCGACAGAAACGAATTGCAGTTTAGTTTCGTTTATTCAAGTGTCAGTCAAATGTCAAAGTGTACAATTATAGTGATGGAGTATCAACCTTCACACTGTTTCTAGCCAAACGGAAATTGTTTGTAGCAAACTACGAGACCGAGATATTTAATGAAACCACGAATTTAAATATTGTGTTACTTCTTGCACTAATGAAACCCGTTGTTCCGAATTTTGTAAAACTCAACGAATCACGATCATTGTTGTCTAATTCTTTAACGGTACGCATGTGATATGAAAGCTGTCTGCATTGCATATGATGTGTTTTAGAATTTTGAGGCTAATTATTATTATTATTTTTTTGACTTTTTATATTTCGCGAAAAAAAATATTTGTACCAATATTGTAGTAATTTGTGCGTCTAGTAGTAATTTTGTTTTTTTAACTAACTTTAAAATAATCTCCTAGATAAAATGTACGTTTTTTCGAAATTTGTTCCTGAATCAAATTGAATTCTAATCAACTTGATATTCTTTACCATTTTTCTGATTTTAGACAACGAATCCCAAAAGTTCAAAAGTAAGTTCTGAAAGTACGCTGGAGGAGTTTTTTTTATCTACTCAAATAATTCATATTGAACGTTAAAGTTTGCAGATACAATTTAATTTGGGTTAGTGTGCGAACAGGCAATTTCGAAGTGTTATCCATAAAAAAAGCTAGTTTTATTCAGACTCTTCCAATACCAAATTCTTTCCTTCCACGATTTAAAAAATAAAGCATTTGTGTTCATTAAAATAAAATCATGTTTTCTGAAAATTCATGCTATCAGATGTTTATCAAAGAAATCCTTTATAGCCAGTCAGACAAAACCTATACAGAGATTTGAGGTTTGAAATTTCTGTAGCAGAGTGTGACTTTTGGTCCATGCTGTAATATTCTGCTTGTTAAACCAGAATTCACTGAATCGCATCACAATTAATCGGTGAAAAGATGGTAAAAAATTATCTGAAGGAAATCTCTTAACCGCTTTTATCTATGATGATTAAGGAAGTCTTGTTTACATTGTATTATTATCTCGTTTTTTGTTAGTACATAAGGGCAAAACTCGCTGAGATTTCCTATGATTTTAAAACGACTGAAGCCTGAAGCTTTACAATTAATAGCGGCATAGTTGAAATAATGTATTGATTTATTAGAATATTGGTTTTATTTTTAAACAAAACCATACTATTGTGTAAATGAAGACATTTTTTTATGCGCAAAGTATTAAAGCAGCTATCACTTAAGCATCTTCTATCTCACTATGATAAAATTTTCCTTCATGAAATGATTATCTAATATGAATTTTTAAAATCATTTTATTCTAACTGTTGGCTATGAGACCCTAAGTTTTCCGTATCTATGTCTGCAGAAAAAAAAAGAAATTGTTTCTATTTCTGGAAAGATCACTATTTTATTCTTCTCTGAAATTTTATCAAACCGGTATATATTTAAAATAAAAACAGAAATAAAACTTTACTGTTACTAAATTTTAAAAAGGAGATAAAAATCTAAATAAATCTGGGAGGGGGAGGCTGTTAAATTTTCACTGATTTTGCTTCTGACTTCAATTATCCAAGCTCCTTAAAAAAAGCCTAGCCACTCCCAGAAAAAAATCCTGGTTGCGCCACTGGTTTATCTTCCACCACAGTTCCTGCCCTCAGGTCAGTTCACTTATTGTTGGTAAAACATTTAGTTTTCAAATTATTTAGCCCTTTTTCATAATTATTATTAATTTTCATGTGTTTTGTTTATGATATTATAAAAAAATCCACTTTCTGTCTTCCTAAACATTAAATTATCGTCCACGTAATGGCATTTAACGATAAAATCATTTACACCTCTTGCTTCAGTAGTTAAAGTTAAAAACAAATAAGACTAATAAGACTATATTAACAGCTTTTGATGGAAATAGAAATTATTCATCTCATAACGCTGGATCGAGATTGTAAGCTTAACCAAGCTATACTGAAAAAAAATGAATTAGGAGCTTGAGTAAAATAGTAAAGGAGAAACTTCAAATAAAACAGATTCTTAAAATGATCAGTAGCTTCGCTTGCCGTTTGAATCCAAACATCGTCTAAGTTCTCCACTGGGGAAAAATGCTGCAGGTTCATTTTCAGTCCCCAAGGAAAATTAATTTGCTTATTAATTAATATTCCTGCTTGCTGATAACAAACACAAATTCTCTAAGTTCTTCATTGGGGAAAATGTTGCAGAATCTTCTTCAATCTTCATGATCAGTAGCTTCGTTTGACGTTTGAATCCAAACATTGTCTAAGTTTTCCACTGGGAAAATGTTGCAGAATCTTCTTCAATCTTCATGAAATCTTTTTATTGAAAAAAATATCTCAGTCAGTGCTTTTTGGTGGCTTTTCGAAATCAGCGGATAATTTTATAGTTCTCTTTCCAATACTAGATGCATCTGATGATTGGTACGAACTGGGAAACGTACCCACGTTTTTTATTCCGTATCTGCTGACAAAATCTTGACATCTTGATGTGTCATTAATGTCAAATTCCGAAACTGGCTTTGACAAAAGAGCAAAGCATTGAGGTGGAAAGTGTTTGTCTACTTAATATACAACAAGTAACACAATTACGGTACATATCTTGTGACATGTCTCCAGATGTGTCATGCGCATACTGATGGGCTTTAAACTAGATGCACATGGAACGGTAGCAGACAGTAACGTTTTTCTGTGGGCATTTTTTTCTTCTTATTTTAGCAACGGAAAGAAAGTGGAGCTGTAACAGGTGGTGGTTTTCACTTTTAAATTATAGTAATTAGCTTCTTTCTGGAAAGAAGCTGTAATTAATATGATCTAGTAGGGGTTGTTTCATCCTTTGATGGCGTATCATTGGCATTTGTTTCTCAAATTGTACGTATTACTGTGGATACCATTTCATTAACGTGATTTTTTCTGTGCACATTATTTTGATCTTGAATCTTCTATAAGATGGATTACTCTCGTGATAGATTCTTGTTCAATCAGATGTAACACATGAGACATGCGCAACAAGCTTAAGATATATTTTCCTGGTTGCATATGAAGGCAATGTGCAATTGGTGGTGGGTTTTTTTCCCGAGATACTGATTACTAATTGTTTTTCAAGAATTAATGTTAGTTTGCTAAAAATATTAACTGCTGACTTCTCTGAGAAAAATAATAATATTTTTTTTTTTTTTTACAAAAAGCAAAAATGCTTCTTTTTCTGTTCAGTATAACTTTTATAAACATGTTCTAAATTGAGGTAAGATTTGTTTTTCCATAATTTAAAAAAAAAAAAAAACACAAACTCACTTCTTGCATTTGGTTTACAGAATTTTACATGCGATAACGACGACTCTTTTCGCAAAATATAATGTCTGCTGATTTCTATCAGTTTATTCACATCAATATAACAGTGTACTCATACTTATAGCTCTTAATGAATAAAAACGAATTGTTCAACATATTTTCTTCGGCATAATTTGTAATTGTTATAATTCTTAAGTAAGTTTCCTAGGCTATTTATATCATTTTCGAGAAAATCAGGTTGCAAGGACTTATTATTCGTGTTGAAAAGGCAAGAAATAAGGAATACGAAGTATTTCAGTTTTAAATTGCATACATAATGGGTAAATATGTGAGAATGGACAATTATACATATATGTATGACAATTGTTTTCCTATTTTACTTAAATGTTACTTAAAAGTTACACATTTTGAAAAATTTTAATAAATGCTACTTAAACCTTTTACAGATGATTGAAAAATGTGCAGTAAAAAAATAAAAAAAAAGGAAAGAAAGAAAAAAAAAAAAAAGAAAAAGAAACTTGGCTAAATCTAAGATTTGCTGCAAGTTTACTGCTTTAAATTGCTTTTTTGTAATCTAATGTGATTTGTTTCATTCAGTTTGATGTTTTAATTTTATCTCAATTATTTAAAAAAATTCATTTAATATTTTTTGCTTACAGGTTGTAATAAAGTGTATACCAAAAGTTCCCATCTTAAAGCTCATCAACGAATTCATACAGGTTAGTAAAATTTATGATTTTTTACATAATTTTTCTCTATTCATTTCACATTGCAATAAAGAAGTCCAAGTCAAATTTTGATATGGATTAGAAGGAAAAATTTTAACGAACTTTTTTTTTTAGGGTTGCTTTTAAGCTTTACGACAAATTTTGTTCTTATCTGCATACCATATACATTAATTTCTTACTTAGGCCTAATAACGCAGCATATAATTTAAAGTAATACTTAAAACAGTGAGAAACCACCGCGTTTCAGAAATGTGATAATTTATGATAAAGAAAGTAAATGTTCTCTTACTTCAATAAACTAAGGATTTCTTGTTAGTGATGTTAATTGAAGACATTTTGTTTAAATTAGCTGCAATTTACTCCTCTTAATGACCTCATCATTGTAGATGTCGTCTAAAAATTAAGACCAATGAGTTGTTTTCAAACTGAAGTTTTAAAACTAGAACATTAAAAGTATTTATTGATATAAAGCAGTGAGTATCCGCCTCCTAAGCAAGGGCTAAGGCAGAAACATGCAATACACCGCCAACTCGGCTATTTCGATCCATGGACTGCAGTTTCGAGCTTATTATGCTCTCATCAGCATGGAATACGAAAGTAGTCGAGTTGGAGGCAAAAATAAGCTCGAAACTGCAGTCCATGGATCAAAATAGCCGAGTTGGTGGTGTATTGCATATTTATTGATAATTTAAAATGATCATGACCTAATTACGAAAATGTGCAGCAGCAAGAAAAAAAAAGGAAAACTATTTCACTTAATATTTTGTTCACTATAGTTCTAAAAACGTGGAATAATTATTCATAATTTCATGAGTTCTTCTAGTTACATTAAAGGCATTTATCAAATACTACAATTAATACATTCATATTAAATAAAGATTTACGTAACAACTTAAAATTAAATAATTGAATATTCAAACACGTTTAGTTTTAATCAAGCATCATTACATGCAGGTTCATGTTTATAAACTAATCTTAAAACTATACTTTATTTTACGCCGTTTCTAGCTGTTTGCTTTATCAGACATTTTAGTAAGAAAATAAAATAAATTCTAGCTTTTATGCTCTTTAAAATCATAATGAGTTTTGTTTTTAACACAAAAAGAAAGAAAGAAAGAAAGAAAGAAAAAACTGTCGAGTAATGCGCTTTTACGAAAGGAAATATTAGTTCTGTAAAACATATATATTTTGAACGCATTACATTTTAGCGACATAACATTTCAAAATTGATATTGAAAAAGGACTAATCATTTTTATACCGTTAGATCGCAACAAAGATATATGTAAAGATTTACTTACCCTAAAAACTGTGTGCAATAAAGTTTCATAATTTTCTTTCCAAAATATGCTTTACCCTTCAAAGTTAGGGACAAAAAATAGTATTTAGACCCTCCGATTTTTTAGCAAAATATGCCACAATGAAGACTTTACCATAGGAAATTAGAAATAAATATCCTTCTTGTGGAGTATAAACGGGTTTTAATAGATTTTTAATAAACATGTAAGTAAGGAATAGCTTCTTGCAAAAGAAAAACTGTCTTCAGAATTTTTTTTCATTGAGTTCTGCTTAATGCGTAAAAACTCTCACAAAATGGAAATGTGCAAGAGCTAAACTCTGACACATAAAGCCATGTTTATTATGCATGAATAATATAAACATAAACATATTGGGGGGGTGGGGGTCTTAAAATGGGAAATGAAATATAGCTAGTCTTAGCAAGAGGCAGATCAAAGTTTTCAAACAAAATGGGTGGATGTTCACAGAGATGTAAGTAAAGAAGTTGCAAATGATTCTCTGGTTTTCATGATTAATAGGCTGTGATTGCGTCCGTCTGATATTAATGATAGTCTTCGTAGTAGGGCACTCAGCCTTTCTTTGATGAAATGCTCTTTTATTGCCGCGTCTTTAAAATAGAAAGAAGTCGTTTCAATCAGCGTGTTGGGTCAGAAGTCCGAGGTTGTTATGCAAATGAAATCAAAGCGCCAAACGATTCTCGAATTTACCGTGAGAAATAAAGCGTTCCATTTTAGACCACTTCCTTCCAGGGAACATCCATTTCACTTAAAAGATTAGCGGTAAAAAAGAAAGAAAATCCCACTTTGCCAACCTTAGGTCATAATAGTCGAGTTTGGACTAGTAGGTTGAAAAATGACTTTTAGTGCACAAATCGCCATGAAAAGCTTGTCACTTTAAATAAATGTACTACAAGCACTTTACAATAAACACACTACACAAGCCATGTTTCACAAAAAGGCGAAACATAGGTGTGTTAGTTACGCCTTAAAAAGCGTGACAAACAGTTATCTTTTCACGTCTTTCTTATTCAACTCTATTTTTCAACACATTCTTACTCATCTTGATATTATAATACCTACAATAACATAATGACCCTCGGCTACAAAAAAATGCCCAAAAAGATTAACATTGGCGGCGATTTTTAATCCTTTTGTAACCAGATAAAGGTGAAAGAAATTATGTTTTCATATTTTTTAAACTGCTTGGCTTCTCCCATTGTCGGTCCCTAAAATTGCCACAAAATAGGACTTAGAGGGGATTACACTAATCTCTGTGGAAATTCGCGTGCCGCCTCGTTTTTTTTTCCTTCTCTTTTTCATTTTTTAAAACCGTATTCATTTTTTGCGTCATTATCCTTAAAAAGGTTGGGAGGGGAGGCGGTGCGTGCATGTTGCGCGCACATACATACACAGATTCGTGCACGATAGAAAGTCTCACGCCTCGATTTTTGAGCTCTTTGTGTCTGATCTAGCCCCCAATTTTTTTTTTCTCTCCTTTTCTGATTTTTTTGTTAGAGGGGGATGGAAGATGTCGTTCTACTTCCGAGTTGTCTAAGTCCTTTTAAGATTTCCTTGAAAATGTGACTTTCTGGATTAGGGGAAGTATGCACGAAGTGCTGCTTTGTCTATTTAGGTCTCTCTGATGCTGCTACTTTTGCTTTTAAACTATTTCGATTTTGGCTATATCATTTGAAAGAAAATGTCCATTGCAAAAGATGGAGGCTGTTTTTCCAGTATAATACAGCTAATATTACAGTAATTTTACAATTATAAACTGTAAAATTGCTAATTTCACAGTAGTAAACTGTAAAATTGCTAGTTTACGGTAATTAACTAAAATTGCTAGTTTCACAGTATATTACTGTGCATTTTACAGTTTTAAACTGGAACCTCTGCTGCGAGTATTATACTTTTGTTTTTACAATATAATACAGCTGATTTTATGGTAATAAACTGTAAAATTGCTCATTTTACAGTAATAGACTGTAAAAATGCTAGTTTTGCAGTAATAAACTGTCAAGTAACTAGTTTTACTGTATATTACTGTGCTTTTGCAGTTTTAAAGTGGAACGTCTGCTGCCGTATTATACTATAAAAACAAGTTTATTTTTTGCAGTGTCTCCTTCCGCTTAAACAATAAATATATATTACTAACTTTTCCTTATATGCACTTGAATAAAAGAGAGGTATTAAATCTGAACAGCTCATTACAAAGAAAAAACTGCAACTGTCACGATTGCAGAGGCATATTTACTGCACAATAATCCAGTTCAAAATATCTATGTATATCGATGCAACATGTTAACTTCTAAACTATAATCAAGCTTAATAAATTTAGGAAAACGTATGGATAAAATAATACGCTTATGTTTTATTATATATGATTCGATAGAATTGTAAAGATCAGGTGCTATATGTATTTGAATAACAGGAAGGTATTAAAAACTCAATAGTTTTTTGCAGGGAAAAAGTTCAACTGTCACGTTTGCAGAAGCATATTTACTGCACAATAATTCAATTCAAAATAATTATGTATGTCGATGCAATATATTAACTTCTAAACTATTATCGACATTGGTAACATTTAAGAAAAAGTATGGATAAATTAATGCGTTTATGTATTATTATATATTATTAACTGATCTTAAACGTCATCAATAAAATGAAAGTTTAATAATGTATCTTATTTTTTGTTATATATGTTCAAAAAAATATGTCTGCACTCTACAGTGTAGTAGATCTAAACTTTAAGGTACTAAAATCTTTACTGATTTCTCCCCAATTTAAAGATT
Source organism: Uloborus plumipes (assembly GCA_038373865.1). Lineage (NCBI taxonomy): Eukaryota > Metazoa > Arthropoda > Arachnida > Araneae > Uloboridae > Uloborus > Uloborus plumipes. The sequence continues at coordinate 30,668 of JAXGGA010001411.1, forward strand.
CTTAAAACTAGGCAAAACGATACGTAGAAGCTTAATGCTTATGTTTTATTTATTAATTAATTAATTTTATTTTTTTAACACAGTAGATACTAAAATTGTACCCAATTGAAATTTTAACTGTGTAAAAGTTGCTTGTTTTTTTTTCACATTTTTATTTAACGATTGATTCATTATTTTAATTGAAACATATTTCTCAGAGTTGTAACTCAAAACACGTTGTAGAACTTCATAATTGGGATTCCAGGTTAAATGCCTTTTAATTTTAAAGGAATTTAATTTTAAAGGATTTTTAATAATAGAAATTTTTTAATAAAAGGAATTAAATTTTAAAGGAAAAGGCGAAAGGTAGAAAGCTTGGCAGAAATATATTTCTCTTAAATGATTGTGCATTTTTAAGGATGCTGTAAGAACAAAATCTTTTTTTTTTTTTTTTTTTTACACATTTTGATAATACAAAACTAATCTTCGTTTTAGTGATTGACGCATGAAATTTTTCCTTAAATGATGGTTATGAAAAACATTTTCGCTGTGCATACGTCACAGACAGTTCAGCGCAAAAATAAATAAATAAATAAATAAATAAAAGATCCATAACTTAACTAAAAGGTGTAATATAAATATTGAAAGAATGTTTCTACTAAAATTTTGTACTCTTCCCCCAAGATTTAATTAACTTGATTTTATCATAAAATAAGTTTTAGCAATTTCATAAAATTGCAATGTCGTAAGTACTTTTCAACTATCCGGTGATATAACTATTTTATAAAAATAAATTTCAACAATTTTATGAAATCGCTGTGTCTTAAAACAATTTAAACTATTTTATAACTTTTTTTGGATTGAGAGAGAATTAGATTTAAGTGCTTTTAGGTTTAAAATTGAAGCCACTCATAAAGTTATGAAATTTCACTTTTTAAGTCAAACTTATAAAAATCTGGTAGATAATGTGGCATTTCCAACAATGAATTCAAATACCTGTAAAAGCAGCTGTAAAAATTTGTTATAAACCTTCGTTAAAAAAAGAAAAACATTTTTAATGTCAGCTACTGTAAAGCTAAACTCACGATGATTGATTTTTTACGCAAATTTATGAAATGAATAAATGGCCAAAGAAGTATTTTAGGCATTAACCACTTCCCTTATGAATTTTTTTTTGGAAAAAATTGCAAAAAAAAAAAAAACACACATTTTTTTTTTTAAATTTAATTTTGAAATACTAGAAAATGAAGCAATACAAATAAAATATGTAGGTTTCAAGTTGAATTTTTAATTATTTATAGGCGTAAAATCAATTAGTTTCACCCGAGTTTTCTCGGGATAATAATTACCTGCAACTCATACGAGCCCGAGATAACTCGGGATAATCAGGCAAGCGATTAAAATCATGGTTTATATATGAAGGGCCAGGGGGAAAAAAGATGAAAGTCACTTTTTCGTCAATTTTGAGATATTAGAGCTATCTAGGGGCTATGAAGGACTAGTATCATCTGGTAGAACAACAAAGGGGAAAAAAGATGAGAAGCGACCGAAATGTGCATGAAAACTCGAAAAACTACATAAGGAGCTACGAGAAATCAAACTTTGTTCTTCGTTTTTCTCGAAATCGCTTTTTGGTCACTTTCATCTTTTTTCCTCCTGGCCCTTCATATATATATATATATATATATATATATATATATATATATATATATATATATATATATATATATATATATATATATATATATATATATATATATATATATATATATATATATATATATATAGTTATGTTTTTCTACGATGTTACATAGGCTATAAAATTTCTCTCAATATTTTTGTAATTCTTATATGAACTATTTAGATATTTAAGCTGTTCTGAGTTATTTTCCCTTTCAATTTTTAGGTGTTAACTTACGTTATCTACCCAAGTAGCACACTTCGTTTTTTAAAGGTTGTAAAATGGTTATTAACGTTGTAACAACCGCTTAAAAATGTTTATAAAACGTTTAAAGGTTATTTGTGCTACCTGGGTAAGGATTAACTCCTGCATAGTAGTATATCGTTAGTTTCTTTCAATTACTTCCATATTCAGTTTTTCCTAATAATTTAGTCATTTATTGTTTTCTAGTTACTAAAAGTTAGGATTCATTCTGTTACTGAGGTTTTTAGCTTCCCCTAGGCATTTACGCATATTTCTACCAGTAACGTTTTAAGTGTTTACCTTATCATACAGACTTGTAACTCCTGCCTATTATTAGAAATTGAGTGCATTTCAATTACTTAGATGTTCTGATATGTTTCTTATTATTTACGCACTTAACCTTCCCTAGTAAGTAAAGAGCACCATTCATCCTGTTACTAAGATATTTAGGCATTTAGCTTACACCAGCATTTTAGAAAATGAGTTTTTCTCTCAGTGTCTCCAAGAAAGATCTTCACCATTAAAAGCAGTAATGATAAAAATAATACTAACAGGCGAAATGAAACGCAGTTCACTAAAACGAATGAAACTGCAAAGAAAAGAAAATTGTGGCTGCTCTGCAGTGCTCAGTGCAGTTAGGCAAGACAAAATCAGCGAAAAACGTGCAAAAAGAATTATCACCAGATGTACTATAAAACACCACGAAGTGTCTCACATGGTGGATCTTTTGTAGTCAAAAATGTCTTTGCACGGTTCTCGCTGATTCTGTTTCGGCTAACCACAGAACACACTGCGTTTTGTACTGTGCACTCACCATTTTCTTTTCTTAGTATAGCTGCCCAGTAACTAGCGCCATCGATTTCTGGCAATTAAAACCAGAAAACCTGCTCTGCAGTGTGCAGTGCAGTTAGCCGAAACAAAATCAGCGAAAACCGTGCAAAAGAATTCCCACCAGAAAAACTATAAAACACCACGAAGTGGCTCACATGGTGGATCTTTTATAGTCAAAAATTTCTTTGCACTGTTATCGCTGATTTTGTTTCGGCAAGCCACAGAGCACACCGTGTTTTGTACTGTGCACTCACCATTTTCTTTTCCTAATATAGCTGCCCAGTAACTAGCGCCATCGATTTCAGGCAACTAATACCAGAAAACACCTTCTTAGTTTTAAATTCTTTAGCAGTAACTTCCATATATCTCACAAGTTATGTTATTGTTACACTGCAAAAAATAAAATGCTGTTTTTACAGTATAATACTGGCAGCCGAGGTTCCAAATTGAAACTGTAAAATGCACAGTAATAGACTAAAACTGGCAATTTTACAGCTTCTTACTGTAAAGTTAGCAATTTCACAGTTTATTGCCGTAAAATTTAGCCGTATTATACTGTAAAAACAACAGTATAATACTGGCAGGAGAGGTTCCAGTTAAAACTGTAAAATGCACGGTAATAAACTGTAAAATTAGCAATTTTACAGTTTATTACTGTCAAGTTAAGAAAATTTTACAATTTATTACTATAATGTTAGCTGTATTATATTGTAAAAACATTCATTTTTTTGCAGAGTATGAATGTTTAGAATTGTAAAAACCTTCGTCGGACACGCAGTATTTTGTGTATCCCAAATAAACAAACAGTGTAGGAATAAATCAGAATCTGAAAAGCTATTTTCCAAAAAGAATGAAAGCTAAAAATGCAAGCTGCGAAAAAAGCAAAAGCAAAGAAAAGAAATCTCCCCTCCATCAAATGGCTGGAAGCTTTTTCGTCTCATGGAAAGTCCCTGATCAACATTGGCAAAGGCTCATTTCCTTTTCTTAAGTGACACTTATGGGAATGTCGAATATAAATGATCGAATATATTGTGACCACCACTTTTACGGCGGAGATACTAAAAAGCCGGAAAAATGAAAAGAATATTCAACAAATTTCTCGGGGAAGCAAATTCAGCATTGGGAACAAATCAAAGTCCTCGCGCCCATGCCTCAAGCCCCCATCTCTATCTACGTACACACACATTTATACCTATATATATATCTAAGAGCATCTTTCCTTTAACAGATTCTGATCCCCCTGAGCAATCAATTGTCCATTAATCTCTTCGCATAAAGCTGAGCACGTCACCTTTTAGGACAAATAAAGGAGGAGGGATCCTGGGGACGAACAGAAAACGATTAATCAGTGGACTCAGGGGTGTCGAGTGAATCTTGATTTTGGGGAGACCCTCGGGATTTTTTGCAGTCTTGGCTGCTTTTTTTTTCTCTCGTGTTTTCCCCGTGGAGATCAGTTTTTTCTTAGGTTGCTTCAAAATGCTGCTGAAAATGCTCAAAATTCGCCAAAGTGCAGCTTTTGGTTTCGATTTGGTTTAGAAAACGTAGAAACGAAATCGTACTATTCCTCCTTTGAGGTTTGATTAAACGTTGCAAGACTTGGATCGAAGTTAGTACAACACATAACAAAGCTTTGAAGACTTTATTAGTGGCCTTCTAATTCTATCTCATCTAATGCAAGATAGAAAATTCATTTGTTTTGAGCATTGCTCATGTTGCGGTATAAGCAAACAGCCAATAAATGGTTATTTCATAACGAAATAACCATTTATTGGCTGCTGTAATATTTTAGAAACGAAATCGCACTATACTTCTTTTGAGGTTTGATTAAACTTTCGGGTGTTGCAAGACTTGGATCTAAGTTAGCACAGCACATAATAAAGCTTTGAAGACTTTATCAGTGGCCTTCTAATTCTATCTCATCCAATGCAAAATAGAAAATTGATTTGTTTTGAGCATTGCTCGTGTTGCGGTACAAGCAAACAGCCAGTAAATGGTTATTTCATAACGAAATAACCATTTATTCGCTGCTGTAATATTTTAGAAACGAAATCGCACTATTCCTCTTTTGAGGTTTGATTAAACTTTCCGGTGTTGCAAGACTTGGATCTAAGTTAGCACAACACATAACAAAGCTTTGTAGACTTCATCAGTAACCTTCTAATTCTATCTCATCCAATGCAAGATAGAAAATTGATTTGTTTTGAGCATTGCTCGTGTTGCGGTACAAACAAGCAGCCAATAAGTGGCTATTTCATAACGAAGAATTAGTAAAAACTCCATCTCAGTTTTGTGTATTTCCTTCTATTTAAATTGTTTCATTACTCGAGTTGGAGTTTAATTTCCAAACTTCGACTTTGCTTATTCTATCTTTTCCGAGAGAAATTCATGAATATTTGTGAAAATATTGTCTTAATCAAAATGATAAACCATTAAATAATCTGGTTATTTTCTCATAATCTGTAACCAAGCACATTTCTCTGAAAAAGTTGCAACATTTTTTTGCAGAACTATTTGCTTAAGAATCCGCCGGTACCCTTCAAGAGATAAGCCTTTTGGATGGTTTTAAGTCGTCTTTTCAGTTTTTTTTAATTTAACAGCAAGTCACACATTTAAGTTTAAACACTTTTCCGAAACTGTAGAAAGCAAACCTAATTTTGCATCGTGAATCTTACGAATATTAACATATTTTAGAAATAAGCATAAAGTGTACATTTCATTAATATCTAATTTCAGAGCAATTTGTAAATGTTGAATTCTTAGTTGCTTTACAGTTTTAGTTTCAAGTCATTTATTGTAGTTTAAGTCCAACAGATGAGTTCGTGAAAATTAAAATTCTGTATAGTTGTCTATAATAATAAATGAAATGCATATATCGTTGCAAATGTATCTGCATTTCTCTTCAATAGGCATTTGAAAAATGATGTGGTACTTGTTTCCCCTTTTTTGTTTAACTTTTAAATTATATATAAAATCTCAAAATATATTCTAAAATTCATAGTTCTTTTACAAATACTGCCGTATAGGAACTGAGGCAAAAATGGAAAATATTTAGACATACATTTGTAGTAATGCAACTAATGAACATTTTAATTATTTTCCAGTGAAAAAAAAAATTTGAAACTGCTATTTTTTTAAAAATTGGTTTGATTTGAAAATCGTAGGTCATGCAACAATTCAAATGCTATTATGTTTATAATTTAGCAATTTTTACTACTTTTTTTTTTCAACAGTCATTTTTACGATGCTTTCTAGCATGTTTCAATTACTAAGTATGATTTTTTTTAACCATTTCTAGCAATCATGTAGAAAAATATGTTTAATTTCTTCAATATCATCCCCTTGTTCTTTTCACAGAGAAGGCCATTGCTAGACAGTGTATATTTATACCTACATAACAGAAGTGTGCAGCAGCTGATGATCGTAAAAGAAAATTATTTGTATTATTACTGTTAATTGTTACTGTTACTGTTCACAATAAACGTCACCGTAACAGAATAAGTATAAAATAAACAAATAGTTCAGACGTCTCTACGACAATCTTTCTTTCTGTAAGAATAGAAAGTGTTCATCAGTGCTTGATCAGTAATCTTCATAACTTAGGAAAATAACTACCCTAGCAGCATCATCTCATCGACCGATGATTGGCCATTCATCGAAACCCGATGAAATTCTCATCGGCCGATGATCCAATACGTCTCATCGGCCAAACAGAATCCGAGCAGCAAAATCCGATGAGTTTTGCTCGAAATACGATGAGATTTGGAACAATTTACGAGCAGAACAGTCCCGTGCCGATGAATTTCATCATGAAACCTGATCGGAAGGATATCGTTTTCCGATGGAATATAGCTCGGCTTATTTTCATCGGGAAAGTTGATCGGAAGGATATCGTTTTCCGATGGAATATAGCTCGGCTTATTTTCATCGGGAAAGTTGATCGGAAGGATATCGCTTTCCGATGAAAAGTAGCTCATCGAAAACCGTGCTCGGATACTGATCGGAACGATGTCATCGTGCTTTACGGGATCAGTTAACGAGGAGTTCGATGATCGGCCAAGCAAAATCCGATGAGTTGATGCTACTTGGGTAGTTATTCACACTTAACTAAAAACTCAAGGTTTAAATTAAGTGTTAGTATCACTCATCAACTTTTTTATACTAATGAATAGTTCCAGGGCTTAAATTTTTCCCTTTGAATACTGTATCGTTAGCTAGTTTATAAAATAAAACTAATGTTCTTCCGAAAAGAAATTCTTTTCAAACTTGCATGAAACTCACACATAATCAGTTTTTGGAAAAGTGGGACTTATTCTATACTGCAAGAAAGAAACTGCTGTTTTTAAAATATATTACTGGAAATAGAGCTTACAATTTGAAACTAAAATGCACAGTAATAAATTGTGAAACTATCCATTTTAGTTTATTACTGTAAAATTAGCAATTTTACAGTTTATTACGTAAAATTAGATGCATCATACTGTAAAAAAAACAGTATAATACTGGTAGCAAAGGTTCCAGTTAAAAACTGTACAATGCTCAGTAATAAACTGTTAAATTAGCAATTTTACAGCTGTATTATACTGTAAAAACAACATTTATTTTTTGCAGTGTACTAAATTATTGGACAGGAAAATCGCGCTCCGATTGCAATGATTAGTTAAACAAATTTTGCACTAAATTTTACGCTTCCTCTGAAAGTTTGAGTCAATTAAAAAATGTGAGTTTTAAAGTGATTTTCAATAATAAACCAGTGGATATTAATTAATGTAGATATTGATTTCAAAGTAAGAAATTGGTGAAGTAGAAAAAATAAACCGTTTGCATAGAACATTGTAGAATATAGCATCTCTTGTTATATATAACACAATTATTAAAAACTTAAAATTAAATGTGATACTATACTATTGGAATGTTGTTTTTAATACAAATTTCATGAATGATCCATTAGAAAACGCAGCATTTCCCGCATTTAGTTGCCTCGTGAAAATTCCTAGTCTACTGGCTGAAGAGCTCATTAGAACGCATTATTTTTGTAAAACAGCATTTTCATTTATTTTCCTTTTCAAAAAGCCCACAGAATTCTATTGAAAGTTCCTATCAGCTCGAAAGCAGATCCAACTTGTGCGTGTTTTACAATATTACTCCAAAATACAAATGAATCAGCCTGGATTATAAAGATATCCAGGTAGTTCGAATGAATGAAAGTACGAATTAAACAAGATGACCTAAAAGCTAGGTTAAGGTACATAAACTACTGTTCGCAGTAAAAATTGCATTCACAGTTCAGTAAAATAAAATATAAAACTGTAAGAGAAGAATTAGAAAAATGCAAAATGCATCCTACACAAATGCATCACTGCTCTAAATCACCTTTTATTTATTCTATACAGTATGTACATCTACACTACTGGACTTGAATCTGAATACTTTTCAATTTTTTAGAGTTTTCATTATTTATTATTATATAATGAATTATAAGATTTATTTATTTCACTTAAATCATTAATTTACAACTTTTCCACTATGTATGTTTTCATTTCATGTGAATGTTACCTTTATTTTATTTTGCTTCATTCCTGATGGAAACTATAAACAAAAATCTTTTTCAAATGAATTTGGATTTCTTTAGATAATTAGTTTTATCAACGAAATATAATAAAAACAAGTAATTGTTTTCCTACAAAATATTGACATAATAATAGATTTAGTACTAATTAGTAAATATTATTTCATATTGTGGAATTATATGGTATAAGTGTTATTATATCATCTGCCACTGTTTAATAATTAAAAAAAATGTTCCCATGATTCATTTCATATTCACATGAAATGAATACATACATATTAGAAAAGTTACAAATAAATAATTTAAGTGAAATAAACAAATCCAATCATTTATGATACAATGTTGAATAAGGAAGTCTTTAAAAATAGTAAAGAATTTAATTCACTAGTGTAAATTGCTGTCTGGATTAAGCGAAGTCCGATTTAAAGGGTTCCGAAATAACGAGACTTTCTTGTAATCCGAAGTTTGTTATCATATAAATTATGATAACAAACTTCGGGTTTTTTTTTCAAAGGTGCCAGAATCTTGTTCTGGCTAGGAAATACATTTTGCAATTCTTGAAGAATTGATTACTCTATGGTAAAAGGTTAAATATAGATGGACAATAAGCTATCTCGCCAAATCTGGCTTCCCTAACCTTTTGCGACTTCTCGACCTTTAACTGCAAAGCACCCCCATTCGATTGCTCTCTCCCTCCCTCCTCAAATCCTACCCTGTAAATCTCCGAAGTTTCCTTCGCTTCCTGCCTGTTAGCCTCAAAATATTGCCGAAGTCAAATTCTCAGTTTGTTTGGAAATTTGCTTTTCTCTATGAATGAGATTTTTTAAAAGAGAAGAAAAACGGGAGGTCGGGGGGAGCATTTTTTCACTGCGAGGGGGGGGGGGAGGGAGGTAAAAGTTGGTGTTAGAGATTTAGCGTCAATCTTGGAGCCGTTTTTGAGGTCTCTTCCGGTGACTCGAAATTTTCTGACTGTCTTTAGGCCTCGTTCCCATGGTGAGAAAAACGAAGACAAATTAAGTTTGCTCTTACAGACTTCTATACTTTTTATTGACTTTCGCAGAGCTTCAGCCAATACCCATCCAAACTTCTTAGCCATTATTAACCAAAAGTATGATAATACTAGCGTAAATTTGATATTCAGATTATAGACTATTATCTTTGCTTTAGATTGATTTTGTGAGCTTTTATCGAAGTACGTTTGTGTATAAAAGGTGTTTCTAGAAAAAATTTTATGGGCACTGAAGCTGCGTTGATGAATACCGTAAAACGAGGTGGATCAGTGCACTTATTAGCTTTAATTGTAAAAAAAATAGAGTCAAAAGATTTTTTTTATTTGATTTTTTTTTTGGGAAAAACTTCGGTCTTGCTTTATTTTTGATATTTCAAGCAAAGATAAAACATGTTGAACACTTATTGTTTATATAAATCTGTGGCTTGGTTCTAAAAGGGCCAATGTCAATTTTTTCACATTCTGTGTTATTTACATCAAAAGTTTCCAATTTAGTAAAACTCTAATTCTACAAAGACCAATGTCTATATAATATATAATAATATATATATTATATATTATATAACTTACTATATATATTATATATTTATATAATATATAATATAATATATGAAAAATTTCATATGATAAAACAATGTTTCTTTACACTAACAATAAACTAATACCAAAAAATAATAATGGGAATCTAAATATAAGAAAGTTATAGCATTCTAAAAAATCTCAAATATCTTTCATCGTCTTTTTCTCGAACCTAACATTTTTGACTTAGGCCCTTTTAGAACCAAGCCACAGATATAATGATTTAAAGATGTTCTGATTCAGCCCGCTGATAGGAGTCAGTCGGAACACACGTTAAAATTTTTCTTTTTTTCAGTTTAACCAATCATAGGTCTCACAAATATCAGTAATATTGATAGGGGAGAATAAGAACAGATAGTTACTGTCAAATAAAAGTTTATTTTCCATACCAGTAAACGTTTATGTTTTTTTAAAATTCAAAAATAATTTTGAGCTTATAAAAAATTAAAATTAATTTTAAGAAATGCTTTTGAATAGAAATACAAAGATTTAACATAAATTCAAGTCACTCGTGTCTTCGATAAATATGTACTTGTTCTTAAAACTATCCGTTGTGATTTGGCTTAAGTTTTTTCGTAACATTTTTTGGGATGAACGCTGCCTTTTCTTTAGTTTCTTGATATCTCTGGGTATCCGATATCGTCCTGTAAGATTTTCCCACTTGTTCATCCCTGTCTGGGTACAGGACTTTTGCTACATCAAATCTGTAAAGCAATGCAAGTGGATAAAGGTGATATGTGACAACTTTTGAGAAGCTTACTTTTTACCATGGATGAAGGTGATGAGGTAATAATTTTTTTTGAAAGCTTTTTCTAGAAATTTAAAAAATTGTCACATATCACCTTTATTCACTTGCCCCTTCAATTGTGTTTGTGAGTTAACACAATTGAACACACACTAATTTGAGTTTGCGTTTATTGGCGAAATTCAAATGTCACATATCACCTTTATCCACTGGCCTCTTCATTTACGAAGTAACGTTATGCATTTTTTTACAGCGCAATACAAAGTTTTCGACTGCTTTTTCAGTCTCTCTCTCTCTCTCTGTTGCAGGTGAGAAGCCTTACAAGTGTCAATGGGCCGAATGCGATTGGAGATTCGCTCGCTCCGACGAGCTGACGAGACACACGAGGAAACACACGGGCGACAAGCCGTTCAAGTGCCGGGTCTGCGACCGGGCCTTCGCCCGCAGCGACCACCTCGCCCTCCATATGAAGCGCCACCAGCCGAAGCTCCACCGGCCCGGTCCCGCGTCGTCCACCGCCGCCGCACTCTGACCGACCCTCCGCCCCGACTCTTAGGGAGACCGAGTACCAGTTTTATTTTGGGAGGAAGAGATCCTTCCGGGCAATTCCTTTTTGATGAAAAGCATCAACGGCTGCACAAAACAACTTGCAAAGACTGGCAATGTGTTTGATTCTTGCTTTATTTCACCGATTTTCTAAAGATCATGGAAGACTACTTCTATAAGACACAGTAAAATTTTGAATATCTCTCCACTGCAAAAAACAAACTGTTGTTTCAATTGTGTTTGTGAGTTAACACAATTGAACACACACTAATCTGAATTTGCGTAAATCGGCGAAATCCAAACGTCACATATCACCTTTATCCACACAAGGATTCAACATATTTCTAGTCTTTGTAAGCTGTTTTGTAAAAAACTGATCACGTCTGTTACCGTGGAATTGCCCTTTCATAAAATCCATTTTTGGAAGGACAACTCATCCCCCTTTTTGTTGTCACCCGATTGTTTTATTCAGGCGGATCTGCCTTGTTGTGCTCCTGTGCTGAAACAAAATTAAATATTTTGTTGTCGAAAGAAGGAGAATCCAAGGTCAACGCGTTATCTCGGTGGAGAAAAGTACTTCGCAGGAGAAGATGGAACATGTGGAACTTCTGAGGAAAAGAAATTATTTTCTCTACGCGAGGGATTTTATATAGTTCAGTGAAAGTGTCGTGAAAAATGTTATTTTGCAATAGTCATTGGCACGAACTGATTTTCCTAGTACTGTAACACATTTCTTAGAAATATATCTGCTAAAAACAGTAGTTGCCAACTCTTAGTTCTGATATATTTCCGAGATACATAAATCATTTTTAACAGTAAATACCAATAGCTAGTTTCCTTGATTTTGTGAAACTACCAAGAAAAATAGAGACTTTTATTTGTCATCATTAATTCCAAACAATATACTAAAATATATGTCGTTCACTGTAAAAGTGGTGTATCGCCTTGTTTTTAAAATGCCTAATTGTTTGCTATATGTTATCATAATTAGCAATATTTTTTAATACAAAAGTCGAACAACTAACTTTTCTGAAGACTAATATATGATGACTAATAGTAGCAGAATACTTGTATTTCTTTCCAAAGAAAAATTTTTTCAAATCGCATTATATAATAAGGCCTAGTAAAATCATTTACAAGGATATAATTCACTTTTACAATGAGCCTTACATTAAAAAAAAAAAATGTTGGCGGTATTGAAATGGACTATCTGTGATACACATTATTCAAAGTCATTTTCCAAGAAACGTTTCAGTTTATTTGGCGCATTTGAAAAAAAGCCAGCAGAGTTCTCAGTAAGTACTGAAAATTTGTGAGTTTTGTTCTGCAGAACTGTAAAAAAAAAAAAAAAAGAGTGCTAAGAAACAAGAGCAAAAGAAATAAGAAACTGAAAAAATTTCAGCCTGAGAAAAAAAAATAAAATTCAAAACAAATAATGATTCACAAATTCGGTGCTATGCCAATGATTTTCGCAATACCAAAAATCAGTGATGTTTGTTCCGAATTTTGTCTGAAATCATATTCATTTTACTTCGATTTGTGTTTTCATTTATCACTTTCTATGTATGTTTTCACACGTGCAACTGTATATACGCATCATGCTCAGCATTATACCAGTTTGTTTCAATAACCAAGCAAATAACACAGTTTTGAAAAGACTGCTGGATCCTCTCCTGTGCAGATGTGAAAACGTTATGTGTTTCTTTTTTCTACTGCTTACTCAATAGAGTTAGTAAAACTTTTATGAATTATGGACAGTGAACATCTGGGAATGTATTTGTGGTTAGTGGATTGTGATTGTATCCAGCAAGTTTTGCTTGGACAAGAAACTATTAGTGGAACTTAATGAAAACTATTTCTTTTTGTAGCAAACAATACGTATTTTCTTTGCTGGACAATTGCAGCAGCAGGTATGTAAAGTAGTGAACAGGTGCATTAAAGTTTCTACGAAACTCGAACTTGATGGCAACGGAACATGTGCAACTGAGAAAAACTTTTGATTCGCAACTGAAAGGAAAAGAAAAAAAAAACCGTCCGTAAACAAATGCGCAAATGCGAAGTTTAGAGTTTTTAGTCTTGTTATTTTTTTTTTTAGTGTTTACTCGTTGGAAAGAATTAAAATAATGAAATACGTTTAGTAAACCTGTTTCATTGTCATCACGTGTACAATTCTTTAAACTGTGAATGTTGTGTCATTTATTGTTATTGTAAGTTCGCGTCTAAAGTGCAGAATTTGCCTGAACTTTTATAAAATTGTCTTTTTTATATATAATTGATGCAGTAAAATTTTCTTTAATAAATTCGAACTATTTATGGGCATATCACATTATTTATATTTATGAAATCCCTCAAATATTGTTACCACCGCTCCATTTATATCTTTTGTTAAAATAATTGTAAATGTTTCTTGCATTCCTTACTCATCAATTATTTCAAAATGTTCACTTAACCCTACAATAATCGTGTACTCTTTTGAGTCTGTACAGCTACAAAATGAATTAGTGCTCCAGCTTCATATCAGAAGAAATTCGTGGTACAATGTTGCTGGATGAAATTGTGATTGATCGAGTTGTGAAAATATATACCGTCCATGTTTTTTACGAATCTGTGCATTGTTTATTCTGTAATAATATTTTATTAAAATAGTTTCACTTTAATGGCACTGTTTATTGTGCCTTATTTTGTAATTCATAGTTGAATGCAACATCTAAAATATATATTTAATCTAGCTGTACACAAATTTCAACAATAAAAATTTATTGGATATGTTAGTCTGCAGTTTTGCTCAGCATAATGAAGCTTATTGTTTTTTTTCTTAATCAGCAATAGCATTTTGTAATGGACTTGAAAAAACAAGAAAGAGGGATCTATAGAAATTCATTTATTAAATTTTTGCACTGTAATTAAATAAGAAAAAATATTCACTTAAATATATCATAAAAGTATTGTTCATTATGTGTTAATACTTATATTTAAATCGAAATTCACACGGGAAGTTTAAAAATTGCAGTAAAACTTCAATTTATCATAAATTGGACCCAGATGCTGCTTGTAACCTATGACTTGTTGCAACTCCGCTATTAATTACGCTAGACAATTACTGATGATCTTGTGTTTCCGTATTGTGAATAAATTATATTGCCTCTGTCAATTTAACGCTAAAGTTGAAATGAGAACTGTCTGATTTTCTTACCCCCCCCCCTCCCGCTTCATAAAATTAGATATAAATAAAAAACGATTTTTCAAACCCCTTTTTGATTTGAGATATACTTTATAATCTATGTAAAATTGTTTCATGTTGAAATGTAAACTGTTTCTAAAAATAAAATGTAAGTAAGGGCGGAATTCAGGTGAAACGGCTGCATCTGCAAAAGAGCGTTTGCGCAAAAACGCCGAATTGGCGCTTTTGCGTAAACAACGATTCACAAGAATCCAAAAATTTGCGTGCGCAACGCACTTTTGCAGATGCCGTGTTTCACCTGAATTCCGCCCTAAAACATTTCATGTACCTCCTCAGCAAATGCAATTCCACTATTACAGTTGTTCTAAATTTAGTTGTTATTAGTTAGACGTTTGAAAATATGAACTTTATTTTCGATTAAAATCAGCTCATTTGTAGCAATTAAAATAAACTAAAGGCAATGGGTGGGAGGGTGTGAGGGGGGGGGAGACAAAACTTTGCGTGAGCGACTTCTATTTGAGTCCGAACGCTATAATGCATTTTTGTAAAGAATTTACTTTGAGTTGGGCAACACTAGTGCAAACTGCGATAAACAGTGAGCATAGGTTTGGTAGAATTTCATTACGTAAAGTGCAAGAAACTTTTCAAATAATTTGAAATTAAGGTTAGTAACTTATTGTAAAACTTATTGTTTTTATATTCATTAGTTGTATATTCAGTGAAGCTGTGCGTCATTTAAAAAGATCCAAGAGCTTAAAAATTGGAATCGTCAAGTAACCCCTGATAATCAAACTTACTGCTTTGTCATTATATATTTTGCCCCATTTTGTTAAAGCTATGCCACGTAAAAATAGTAAATTGAGCTGAATGAAGCTTATTTTTAGCTATAAAATGTAGTTACAGGTTACTTTTAAAAATACATGCCAACACTGTTATACACCCCATTCGCAAGTTATGCCAAATTTCCTTATTTCTACTAATTATTATCGAAATCTTGATTTTCATTCTTTTGGGTAACTGACATGTGCAAACCATTTTGTTTCACATTTTACAAAAGGTATATTCTGCAATTTATGATGATTTCCTTATCGAAACCACCCATTGCGTTTTATAAACTTTTAAATTTTGCTACGTATGTAACAAACACACTTTAACCTGTGTGATTACACTTTGGTCGTGTTTCATAACTTTAATAGAAGTCAATTGCTTTCAATATCCATATCGATAACTCGATATTTTATAAAGTTTTAATTTTCAAGTGATCCATATATATGATAAAAATATCCATTGATATCTCGCTGAAATTTCTTACACGAGGTGTTCGAGTAGCGCATTTATTCTCGAAAATTTGATCCCATTCTTATTTTGCAGCAAAAGTTATTTAATTACTGTTGCATACTTTCTTAAATCAGATTCTAGTTTCTTTGATTAAATAAACTTTCGGAACAGTTTAGTTTGGTTTGTGATGCTTTTTGGAGCGAGTTGTGAAAATGCTTCCTACGGAGACGGTATTCCGGCAGTAAAACCTAAACCATTATTGATCTATTTCCTTCAAACAAATCAGTTCAACTGTTTGAATTTGTTTTCTATTAGTTAGTGTATAAAATCGGAAGACGACACTAGCATATTCCAATAACAAACTGTAGGCATACTCAATTTTCTGTGACAGTCCTTATTGTGTTAGGATCAGAGGTAGCATATACATAATTAAATTAATATTATAATGCTAATAAAACAGTAAACTAAGGTAGCAGAATAACTTCTGTTGTTGTTTTTAGCCCTCTACCAGGAAATATATATTTTAAAATAAAAGTTTTAAAACTAATGATTCGCGCTACACATTTAATAGCTTCAAGTGTATCATTTTAATGACATGCGGTTTGTTTAATGTTTCACAATATTGGAAACATTTGAAATTAGACTTATTATACATTATTTTTAATTTGAAAAAAAAAACAGCAATATGTTTGAATGGTTAGATTTTATTATCCGTAAATAGGATAACTATTTTAATAGTTGTATTCAGGTTTTGAATTTTAACTGTTTCAAACGTAAGAAAACTTTAGCATGAATTAAACTTGATTCACAGTTATGACTTAAATTAAGTTTTATCTGTTATACATGCTTTATCTTGTGCAATAAAAACCCTTGCAAATAATCAACAAAGCTACTTATGCGAAGCTTCAATAGCAGCTTTAAACTAAATTGAAATCGTACCTTGTTCGCAGAACATCATAAAGCTACTTATTTATAATGTTGAGCTTTAATGTTAATTGTTTGAGTGAGGGTTAATGTGATGCAATACCGATTGGGAAATATCAAATGAAATTTACAAATTCGAGTTTCAGTTTTGTCAAACATGTTTTAATAGTCCCAAGAATTTACCGTAAATAGCATATCAACAGTAATATATCAACAGTATAGCTCTCAACAGTAATATTTTAACAGTTGTATCAACCTTTTACTGAATGCCCAGAAGCTTTACAAAGCATGTACTTTTAGTAGATCCATTTTAAATTAGGTCTAAATTCATTGAATGAAACATACACATGAATTTGTCGTTGTGCATGAATTAATCACATTGAAAATCTCAACGGTAATTGATGTGTTATTCAATGACTAGGCATAAATTAAAGTCGCTGAGAATCTTTAGCAACTGATGTGTGAAGAGATTAACAGCAATTGTTTAAAACTTTTTTTTCAAAAATAGCACTTTTTCTTTTAAGTGCACTTAAAATGTCTTTCACTCTGCATAATTTATAATTGTGCCTTATTTTTTTTAATATCCACTTATAGTATTTTATTGATTGTGCCTTACATATACATACATGAGTGTTTGGTTGTGAATCTTTAATGCAGTTCTGTAGATTTGTGTTATGTTTTTATGGAATGCTCGTGGAGCAAGAATGCTGCATTGTTACTTTTTGAAGTGCCATTAAATGTTTTATTAACAATAACTTTTGTGTTTATTTTACGTTGCATTTATCAACATATCATTTATTTAAAAAATATTTCATTAAAAATCTTTCCAAACAATACGAACATTTTGTTTCCGATTAGATCTATTTCAAGTTCAAAATCCATTATACGCTATGCACATACGTATGACATCATTACCTGTTGAAAAATAAATTTTATATCGTGGTTTTTCTCTTAAAACTACTTATGATACGAATATTTAAAGATACATTTGCTAGAGTTTGATCTGTGCGTTTCTAACTTTATTTTTAATGAGGGAAATAGTTTTAAAACATTTTCTTATACTAGAAATTGGAAAGATGCATCACGTAGTTAGTAGAGTTTCATCACTTGCTTCATGTAAGCTCTTTGTACGACTTTTTTAATTCCTTTTTATACCCTTTAAATTTATAAGCAAACAAGACAGGAGGGAGCTTTTTTGATTGGTTGGTTCTATTGTTTTTTTTTTAGGCGCAAGAGCCTTAATAGCACCAAATGACTGTTAATTGGTGCTCTATTGAGCTGGGTTACTTTTGTACTGGTTTTGCGAAGGACTTCCAGCTAAAATCCTCGATAATAACACTTCCCTATTTCACTGAACTTCCAAGAAAAGAGGCTGATACAATACCCTTTAATTTTTTTGAAGTTCTGGTCGTGACTTATCCTACATATCGCTGTTTCATTTTAGAACGATATTAAATCAAATTTTAATTCCTATTGATTTGACGCTAGGTTACATAATACTATTCTTTTCTTGTTCTAAAAAAAGGAACCCTTCATGAATTACTTGTGCACAAACAATTTATACACAAACAATTAAAAAGAGTGTCATTTTAAAACAAATCAAAATTAGGGCATTCTTAATTTATTTAAAAAAAGTACTAACCATAATTTGCACCAATGACGCTCCGCGAACTCTGATTTTCAAAGAAGTGTCCCTTTCAAACTCAATTCTCCCTTCACAATCGACAGAATGATAAGGGCGTAAGTTGCTTTTTAGCTGCGACTGTTAACTCTAGAAAAAAAGGGTCAGTTTCTCATGTAAGGTGTACTAAGGTATGCTTTTTAAAGATATTTCCAAAAAAAAGGCATTTTTTGAGATGTGCCCCTTTTATTCTGGATGTACGATATGTGCAGTAGGGTGGGCCAAAAATGACTTTTTTTTAAATTAATTTCGATGGTAGCTATTTACGGAAAAGGTGCCATTGGGGGAGCAAAGTGCACAGAAAAAAAAATTGAAATTTTTTGTTCAATTTTTTGATCTGACGCAATTACGTTGAAGTTTGGAAAAAATGCAGTTTTTTTTTTTTGAGATTTTTAGCATATTATTAAAATATATATATATATATTTTCGATAACGGGTAGGGTGGAAAATGTGCCATTAGGGGCATAGAAATTATACGAAAATTTTGAGGTCTGTGGTATAATTGCTTCCTTTTCCAGAAATGCGTAGAAGATTTGGCAATTTCCTGTTTTTTTTATACCTTCTGATAAATTTATGTCAAACGTTAAAATGCTGTTTTCGGGGCAGTTGTCTTAAAATAATCGCATTGTTTGTCATCTATGATGCATTTTTAGATGTTAGGTGCTAAAAATTTTCTTTGAATAATTTCCTAAAAATCTTTAAAAACTGCCTTTTTATAAACTTCTACGCGATTGCGGCAGATCAAGAAATTGACCAAAAAATTTCAATTTTTTTTCTGTGCACTTTGCTCCCCCAATGGCACCTTTTCCGCAGTACCCATCATCGAAATTAAAAAAAAAAAGTAATTTTTGGCCCACCCTAATGTGCAGCATATGTAGCACAGTATGCCCTCTGCCCCAGCCTTCGGTATCTTAATAAAGATAACGGAGTACTCAAGTGCCAATCATGCCTTTTTGACTACGTCTCTGTTATGAAATCACAGGGGAAAAATGACGGTACACAACGACTTTTTTTTTTCTTCGACTACATAAATTAGGCAAACAATTTGCAGCTCTTTGGTACTAGTAAGCGGTGAACCATGAAGAAACGAAATTCAGTTTTCAGTAGGATCAATCAGTTTTGACAAGACTCTCTTACAATTGTTGCTACTCTTTTGTCTGTTGATAACAAAGTACTTGCTAATAACACTTTATCATCAGTTCAACCTCAATAGATTTGAAACAGTAAGCTAATCTTTACTGCTTATAAAATATCTGCAACACCATTGTAAAGCAACGATCACGCTTTAATGTCCAGCAAAAGTCGTATGCAATAGCAAGGGTCTCCAAAATTTTGGCCAAAGGTCCCAATTTTGAAAATTTCTCAAGACTCCCGGATCATTACCCAGATAGAAATAAGCTCATCGTTGAAAATGTAGTTAACTCATGAGAATATTTTATTAAAACTATTTGATACACTTAATAATTATACTTTTAACTAAGCGTTTTCATGACGTTCCTTAAATTTTAAGACACGTTTCAAATTTTACATCAAATCATCAGTTCTCAGTTGCCAAATGGAGATTCAATTGACCTTGAAACTAAAACCTTCTCACTTGAAATTAGAACTAACAATCATAGATTAAAATATTAGTCAAAATTGCTTAAAAAGTGATTCCAAATTGGTTCATTTAGCTAGCTACTTCATGCCTTTAAAACCTCGTTAATCATTATTGGTGAAAAATTCGTTAGTCATTATTGGTGAAAAATTTCATAATATTTTGCATAACCTTATGAAGTTTTTCATTAGTTTAGGAATGTCATGTGTCTTTTCGAGACTTATCTATTTTTTTATGTTTCAAATGGCAGTCGCAGTATCCTTAATTTCTCACGAAACAAAACCCAAAAAATCATGGCGACATTGTTTAATCTTCGATTAAGATAGAATGCAGCAGCTGAATAACACGATATGAAACACACCTATAGTCCTGCTTCCGCCGTAGACACATGCCATAGGGAACCGTTTATGGGGTTGGCAATCATTCCCATCAAAACAACCTTCACACAAAGTGCAATGGCAGAGAGAAATTACACCCATGCCCGACCTGGGAGTCGAACCCGGGATCTGCACATCCAAGTCGGATTTCTATGACCACTAGACAAGGTGGCCGGCACCCAATGTTCCTACCAAAAAAAAAAAAAAAAGAAATGGCGTGTTCTATAAATGAGATAAGCTCTCAGCCGTAAACATTTATTTAGTAAACAAAAAAAGAAATTCTTGCAAAACCAACACTCCTTTCCTTGTGTTCGCATTAATATCCACTTAAGCAGGCAATAGATTTATCTAACGCTTTCTGCTTTTAAATCACTGACAGATGTCATAGCTGTTCTTCTCACGCACTTACGATAAAATGCACCGACCGCCTACAGCTCGCGCAGCATCCATAACTCTATATAACATCGAATACAATTATCACCACCCCTGCATCCGAGCCGACCAACGCAAACTCATCCTAACGACCCACTGTAAGGAACAAAAAGCAAAGGTTCGTCAACTGGCAAAAAAGTCTTCTGTAGGCGTTCCAGAGAAGAGCATCGGGAGCTAAATGTTCGGTCCCAAGGGTCATGCAGTAAATTGGAATTGGACTGAAGCCTCATCCGGAACATAAATCAGCAAATGCTGGACCTGGAGCGACTGCTGCTTTTTTTTCTGTTTTAGTAGATAACTTTTTTTTTTTGTTTCGTTATGATCGGTGAAAGCTTTCGTTAATATTCCGGTATACTGTCTCCAGGGTTATGATGCGACATAAAACCTAATCTGTGCGCTTAAGTACGAATAAAGGTTCGTAAAAAGGAGGCTTTTGTTTCATGCGCTTTAGCTTTTTTTTCTTACTGGAAATCTTTTATGTGTTGGGAAATTGTAATTAATTGTTCCAATGACGTTGGTATTTGAAGTCATGTCCAGTTTACAGTAAGGTGACTATATCTCTGCGCATCGCTTTGAGGACGCGTGATTGGGGAAGTTTGAAAATATTTTTCGGGACATATCGCACCACGACAATGGCAGGTGACATAGCTTTGAACTTTAGAAAAACATAACAGATATTGATTTAATATCCAATTTTAACTCTCTATCATACCAGAAACTCACAAAGTTAGTTTATATAACTGGTGGAGGTGGCGTAAAAATGACATAATCGACAAGTCATTAAGCTTTCATAATTTAGAAGAAAAAAAATCGAACCTTAAGTACGTAGTATTCATTTGCACTACAAAATTAACCAGTAAACACACATCCAGTACCGGAACCAGAAGATCCTTTTGGAGGGGCGAAAGGCTAATGCATCATTGGGGGTTGGGGGGGGGAGGTACTAAATAAAAGAAATCAGTATACAGCCCCTGTCACTTATTTTATTTATTTATTATTTTTTTTCAGAAGTCATCAGCTTCAACATACATGAGGACTGCGTACTATGCGCTTTGCCTCCTGACAAACACAGGACAGATTTACGGCATAGAGAGGATGAAATAACATTCATGGGCAAGGCGGGATTCGAACCGGCGACCACTTACTTACGAGGAGAGTACTCTACCTCTAGCCCCACGTGGCCCCCTTATTTTAATTTTGACTTCTTGAATTCACATGGTTTTCGCAATCACGAACTGCAATAGGACCCTACTTATTGGTCTCTTATTTCTACGAATGAAATGGGGGCGAACTAAATACTGAAAACCAGGCCCGTCATTTAGGGGGGCAGGGGTGGGGTAAATTGCCCCTCCCCCTGACTTTGAGAAATCAATGTAGTTACATATAAGTGGGCGTGGCTTTTGATGTTTTCCGATGAAATTGCATTGAGTTTGGACCCTTTGCCCCCCCCCCCGGAAAAACTTGAAATGACGTCCCTGCTGAAAACGCAATTTTTGACGATATTTGGTAGTATCAGGGAGAAGGGATTTTTTTGAAGACTCTCTTCATTCGCTTTTCGGTATTAAAGCTCCAAAAACCCAATTTTAGAGGATCTTCTGTTGTACTAAGAGAGGGAATGAGGGAAAAAAGTTTTGAGATTTCCCCGGAAATTTTTTGGAATTGAAATCCTAACCACTGTATTATAGACTATCTTTGAGGACGTTAGGAGAAGGCATGGGGTTCAGAACTTCCTCAAAAATACTACGATATCGAAGTTCCGAAAAGGCAGCTTTAGACAATATTCGATAATATTGGAAGATAGGAGAAGGAGGACTTTGGGACTCTTTTTCAGAAATGTTTCGAAGTTAAAGTACTAAAAACTCAATTGGGAGAAGGAATGGGATCCAGAACTTTCTCTCGGAAAATTTTCGACATTGAAATTCCAAAAACGTAATTTAAACGATTTTCGGTCTTCGGAAACTCGGGGGCATTCTTCCGGAAATAATTTGAAACTGGAGTCCTAAAACTGGGGTTATTTGCACTCTCCAGTAGTCGATGAATATGTCATGCCCCTTGTCGAGCGTTGTTGACACCGACTTCTCCGTATCTTTTTGTTATATTATTGTATGCAAATAAGAAAGTTTTACAATATTTAAAAATTTAACGTTTCTGATTTTTTTTTTTCAGAAAAGTTTCTAGCCTATTGAAATATAAACACCATGAATTAAATGGAATCTCGGACTTTTCATACTCAGGCTTCCATTTACCACCAGAGACTAAGTGGTGGATAGTAAAACCCAATTTGTTTCCCCATGAGGTTGATGTAGATAGCTAAATTATACACCATCTGTTTAAAAGCTTCAGAAGTCCTACACCAACATTAATCCATCAGTGGTCCGTAGATCATATGCAACCCTTCTGAATCCTAAAAATGTAATCTGAAATCATTTTTAAAGAAAAACCATACAAGAAATTAAACTATGCGCTGAATTTAAGTTACATACTGTGTTTAAAAATATAATCTTCCCAAAACTAAGAAGGAGGAAAGCCTAGCCATTCCCGTCATTTAGGGGGGAGTCAGGGGGGTCAATTGCCCCCCCCCCTGACTTTGAGAAATCAATGTATTTGCTAATAAGTGGGCGTGGTTTTTGCCACTTTTTGGGTAAATTTCACATTGTGTATGCACCCTTTGCCCCCCCCCCTGGAAAAATTCGAAATGACGTCCCTGAGCCTAGCTGTTTCTGTTCATCCCAGAGCACGGTATTAATCTGTTAAATGGAAACACCAAAACTGGAAATTTAAAAAAAAAGTTGGGATGGTGAAATTCATAAATAAGTGTTTTTTTTAGCAACTTTTCACATGGAAAGTAACACTAGTTAGTTGAACCCACTTCGCATTTGTGACTTCGCTGACGGGAGGGAATTGAGCACTAAAATCCCTAAAATTAAAACAAAAAACTTTTTTCACAGTGGCATCTTCAAACAATGGTTATGCCTATACAGTTGCGAAACTCTCGGAATCTCTTTTATATGTTACTTTGTCTTCTCCCCATCAATTTATTTTCAAAAATTATTACAAGTGTGGTAATAGTTTGTATCCAGTTTCCCTCTTACCCCAACTGACCCTACTTCATAATTGTAACTGTATTTAGTGCGATGAATCTGTACAGTGCCATCTGTAGCACAGTTCAAAGGCATGATAATAAGTGTTTCATTCAGGTATAGCCCCCAAAACAATCATCTAAGGGATTACTTTGATGAAATTATCTTTTATATTTTAAAACTTTTCTTATATATACAATACAATACAAATGTGGCGACCAGCAGCAGGCTCTGGGCCCAACTTGGCTGGTCCTAGTCAAATTAAAGACCCCAATGAAGATCAATGGCCCTCTTAAAGCCATCTACTCCATTGCTCTTTACCGCCTCTTCCGGTAAGCTGTTCCAAGTTCCCACTACCCTGCTAAAATAGTAATTTTTTCGAAATTCAAGATTAGCCTGAGATTTAAACAGCTTAAAACAATGACCCCTTGTCCTGCTTTCCGTGCGAAAATCTAACCCCGTAACATCATTCATTTTAATAAATTTAAACAACTGAATCATGTCCCCTCTGGCTCTCCTTCGCTCAAGACTATACATATTAAGCATTCTAAGTCTGGAATCATAGTCTAAATTAGAAAACCCATTTACTAACCTTGTAGCCCTTCTTTGTACCCTTTCCAATAAATTAATGTCTTTCTTCAGATAAAATGAGGTTCTTGTCCCATTCGACATTTTTTCCGCCACAAATTATATTTTACAAATGTTGAAACTGATCAAAACCTCTTTTCGTTGAATTTAGAGTTTAAAACATTTAAGTTTAAAGGAATTAAAATTCACACTGTAATTTAGTAAATGAAAACTGTCTAATATACTGCACGGCCATAATTGTAGCAGTACGCTATTCAGTCGAGGTCAAAACTAGCCACAACTAGCAATTATAATTCATTTGTCCAAGCGGAAAGTAGGAGCAATCGATTTTTGATAATTTGATGACCGGAAATATCTCAACCTACTAAAAATCAAAATTTCAGGAAAGGTTTGTACGAAAAGTTGAATGTTATTAAAACTAGCTTCAAAAACTGAACCCTCTGAAAAGAAGACGCAGCTTTTAAACACAAAAAGGCCGTTGCATTCAAACTTTCACCATTCAAATCAAAACTTAAATATGTACCAAATTTATTTCGGTTTATTGTTCGACAAAAACCAAAGCTGCATTCTGGAGGCTCTAATAAAAGAGCTTTACAGAGTTTCAAATGGCGATACTTGTCAATAATTTTTTTGATAAAAGCTGTAAAACAGATTGTTGGAAATACGGAGAGGGTAGAGTTAAATTAATAGTTTGTATATAAGAGTAATTTGATTTTAATAATTTCACAACTTAGTTATAGTTATGATTACGTTTATTTAGTCATAGAATTTATGCATCAGTAAGTTTAAATCGTTACGGGCAAATTTAGTTTGTAAATATCACCAAACATCCTCAATTAACTTATAACTTATATTACGTGCACAATTTAAGCCTTTAAAAATGTAATAAATTTCTGGAATGTGTATATAAGTATTAAATAGTAGCAAGTAGCTCAGTTAAATGTTATGGGTAACAGTTGTAGAAATAATTAAACTTAAATTTCACCCTCATTTAGTCTGCAACTAGCAGAATTTCAAAATCGAAACTAAAAACGAACCCTTAATTGAATCAAGTTATTTTGGACTATTTTAACAAAGTTTATTGCACTATTTTTAATTTCTTGAACGAAAATAAATGTAGTCTCTTGTAATACTTGCTATTTAGAACTTTTTGCATACATTCACTCTGCCAACTTGTAGAACATGCTTTAAAAAATAAGGAAAAGTTAAAATCGCTCAAGCATCTGGTTCGTCCACTGAGCAAATATCACGTGACTTCAATGCTGGAAAAAGACGTCCATTTACTTAGTTATTTATTATCTTTTAAAAAATCTTTTTTTTTCATACAAATATCTTTCTTTAGCAATGAGCTGCCACTATCGTATTCTGATCTGTTTACTACAATGACGCACATCTTGTTACATACCAGCCTCCAATACTTATGACTTACGCGCAGAAGTGCCTCAATTTTCTGTGCTTTGATAACTTTAAGAAACTCTTGACACTCAATAACTTTCTTCACCAATAAAAACACCAGCTTCAACTTTTGATTTGGAAAGTTTATAGGGCAGATATTGCAGACAGTGGCGCATCCAGGATTGTTTCCTGCTAGGAGCTAAGTGAAAAAAAGAAAAGGAAAGTTTTGAATTTTAAGTCCTAGAGAAAATTTTGCAGTCAATTTTGGTGAAATTAAGAAGAGGATTGAGGGCCATCTCTCGGCAAATTTCCAAATATTAACTCCAAAAACGCATTTCAAGCAGTTTGGTTTTATAAAGGGGTTCATCTTCATGGGGCCCCACAGATCCACCCTAGGTGTGCCACTGGTTGCATATGTTTGATTGCTATAGATTCCTTGCCCATGACTGCTACAATTTTCCATGAATACCAATTTTGCGTACAAAAAGTAGGATTAAAACTTTTCTAGGGTATACAAGTGACCCTCATTATATGCTGTGCTTCTTCACAATGAACTCAGTAAGTTTATGTAACTGTCGTTTATGGAAGTATGTTTTAGTGTCATTGCAATGCCACAAAGAATATTCAAAAAGAATTTTTGGTGATTATATTACGCTAGCTGAAAAATGCGAAGCATTCGCTCTGGACAGAATGAATTTAAAAAACCTGAGTTTTTAAGTATCTTCTTTGAATGACCATACCTAGATAAATACTTATAAATCAATAGTAATAAGAAATATTTTATATGTATCTGTGTTATATGTAGCACTTATAATACCTCTTTACCTCTTAGTGAGATCATCTTCAAAAATATTTAGTTTTAATTTACATACCACACAATATAAAACAATGGTCTTTCAACGTAACTCTGTCTGGTACGCCTTCACGACTAAACCGCAGAACCAATTTTGATGAATTTTGATACAAAGATGGATAGGACCTTGGAGAAGAAAATAAGCAACTCAAAGTTCTCATAAAACTAATTTTCTGTTTTTGTTTGAATTTATTCCCTTCAAAACAAAAAATCGAATCCTTCAGCAACTTTTCTTCTCGGTCTCTTTTCTATTCAATACCATTGAACCCCAAATCTTAATCATCTTCTAATATTCATCCACTTCGTATGTTTTCGTTATGTAGCCATTAAGTAAAGTGTTACGAATCCTGATAGATCGAGCGGAAGTCTCATTTTTACGAGTCAATAGTCTTGGTAAGCTTTGGTTGTTCTTTCACATTTAGAATATTCACATGAAATTATCATCTATTACTATGCGCTGCTAAACTTAGTATGACTAGTTAAACAAGCGGTGGAGAAATAATTTATTCCGCCACCTGCTACTAAGCAGAGCAGCGACATTAGGAATCATTCGTACTATTTTAATCATGACCCTCGCACTAGAGTCCGCGTCATTAAAAGAAACCCTAAATATTTTCGTTTAAGTTAATCTTCTTAACATTCAACTCTTAGGAATTGTACGTGATCGACATAGTTGCAGTCACTTTTAGCACTTCGACCATAAAACACTAGGGCGTGGTAGGTTATCCTTTCTGAAAAGGTCGAGTTTAGATTGTGGATGACTTTTAGACGAAAGACGGCGGCCATATTTGTGCTTTGTTTCATTCGGTCAGATGGCTAGGAGACTTGCAGGATACGTAGCTTCATTATTTATTTATTTATTTTGAGACACCTTTTTGGGTTTTGTTTTGTAAGAAAGCAGATTCGTTTAGGGATTCTGGGGGCAAAAAGAATAAAAAAAAGAAAGTCGAAAAATGATTAAAAGTTAGAGTTGATTCAGAGAAGAAAATGATTAGGGGAAGGAAGCGCTACACACTCTTTATTTCTGGTCAAGAGCCGCGTAGGAGGTTTTTATTCATTTATTTTTGCCACACGGGGCAGCTCTTGGACAATCTACTATCACTTCCTCAATTTAAAAAAGTATCCCTTTGACAATTTCCTTAGGATTTATTCTGGTGTTATTGAAAAATTGAATGCTTTAGTTCATAATATGAATTATTAAATTGGTTTGTTCATGTCAATTGAACAAATAATTTACTATTTGAAACGTAGAATCAAACATCGATATTATTTCGTGTTCAAAATAATCTTCTAATAAATATATTTTTAAAAATTTTATTGGGCTCTTAAAGCATAATATTTTTTAAATGTATTGAATTAAATTCTTTTTGATGGTCTAAGACCACGTTTCGCAACCTATTTTGGTTGCAGACTGAAAAAATGTGTGAAAAAACTTGATCGGGTATTAAAACAATTGAAGTTCATAGTAACATCTTTAGTATCATTTACTTATAACAATAATTAAGTGAAGAGTCACGCAGTTATTGTACGCATTATTTATAAGAAATATGCCTCAGAAAAAGTCTTAAAAAACAGTTTAAAAAACTTCGAAACACTATCCAGTTTACTAAAAAAAATCGCCGAGTAATTGGTGATAAATGTGAGCACACTTCAGTTCTCAACTTTCAAATATTAACTTATGGAGTCTGGATCCTAGAGTCAATAGAAAAAACGTAAAAAATATTGCTCGAAATTCTAACATGATTATGATTACTCATATATTTTTATTATTATCTTGAAGTAGAAAATTCTTTGAAATCGGACAAGCAAAAAATCTGAAAATCGGTCAAAATTTCTGCTCAGGAGTGCTGGTCCGACGATCCACAAGTTAAAAATCTCTAAGCATTTAAATATTCATTTTTGTAACGTTGGCTGAAAATAACATCAAATGTGTTATTTTCAGTCTATCAAAAGTATAATTGATAGTAATATAAGAACAATACTCTATAGAATAATAATACTTACGGTAATATTAGTCATAAGTAACATTAGCCGGCCACCTTGTCTAGAGGACGAAGGAGTCTGACCGGGATGAGGGAAGCCCCGGTTTCGAATCCCGTCACCAGTGTCGGTACACTGTTAAAACTACAGGTTGCACAAGGCACCTTTAAGGGTGAAATGTTGTAGTACCAGCGGCACCCTCTGAGGGGTGCCACTTGACTCCATAGGGCACCCTTGAAGGTGCCATTTGGCTCCATGTGGCACCAAATGGGTGTCTTATGGCACCGCAATTTGACCCATGGTACCCTAAGGAGCCAAACGACACCTTCAAGGGTGCCATAGAGAGTCAAGTGGTACCCCTCTGTGGGTGCCGCTGGTGCTACAACATTTCACTCTAAAAGGTACCTTGTGCAACCTGTAGTTTTAACAGTGTGGAGAGTTTTAGTTTAGAAGCTCTTTTTTGTTTTTAGTAGCCATTTCATTTATCACCTTTTTTTCTGATACACTAAAAATGTGCTGTACTGTTTAGTAGTAATCTATAGAAGAAAATGTTGGCTTGTGAGACCTAACTACAATATCACTCGTTTGCGTCTTTTTCTTTTTTAACGATTAAATTTTTGAAATTAAAAAAAATCCGAAGAAGTCTAAAGTTGATTTGATGCATAAAATTGCTCTTTTATTTTAGGGGTAGTCCGTACAACGCAGCTACTATTTAAGATAGAATTTGTAATGCT
Organism: Uloborus plumipes; assembly: GCA_038373865.1. Taxonomy (NCBI): domain Eukaryota; kingdom Metazoa; phylum Arthropoda; class Arachnida; order Araneae; family Uloboridae; genus Uloborus; species Uloborus plumipes. Next base: position 59,947 of record JAXGGA010001411.1, read on the forward strand.
TCTCTCTTCTTATTACTATGAAATCAACCAGATGCACAGAGAGTTAATTCTGAAAACGAATGTAAGACTCAAAAGCATTTCATGAATTCCAATACCCCAACTCACGAAGCAGGTGATGTCTTCAACGAATGGACTTTTTAATGACTTTTTGGCGAATAGGTCCTTTAATGTCTATGTTAACAATGTGCGAATGAGTTTCTCGTAATGTATGAGGTGGTTAGCGTAAGCCCAACCTTGATTGAACCAGAATGGTAATGGGACATGATTTCACAGTGTATACAGTTTCAATTATGAGGGAGAAGTAATTTAAGATGAGCATTGGTGTAGAAACTCGCTCCCTTAATCGTTATTTTCAAATTTCTCAATGCGTGCTGTTTCTGACTTAGACATCTGTCCTTTTATTGCACGCGACGACAGGGAGCGTGGTCGATTTTGTAACTATGTTTCAGTTTGTCAACAGAAGTTTTGATTGTTTTTTGATGGTTTTGAGTATTCAATTGCGTTTTGTAGCTAGAGAAGATTTAAATAGCTCATAATGGAGAAAGGTCAGATGTGGGGGCATGTTAGTATAATATATGTTGAAAGTCAGGAAATTTGCATTTCGAGTTACTGATGCTTTCTTAACATACTGGATACCGAATTTTTCAATAATATCAATATCTACAGTAAATGATGTAGCATTCAGCGAAAGAATTGTGCAAAAAAAGTGACTTATTATTTTTTTTTCAAAATAACACACATTTACATACAAAAGAAAACAGTTGATGCTATTGATTGCCTGAGACACACTTTTTTCCACTCAATTTCACTTGTCACTCAGGGGACGTAAACTAGGTGACTCGCTATATATCAATCTCAAAACGAAGGTAGCTGACACCATTCATAGCATAGTGAAAGTAAAATGCAATCTTTAGAGAAAGTTGCAGCGTTTATAAACAGCGTTTTAATAGTTGAGAGGGAAGAAAAGTTTCCGTAAAAAGTGTGTTAATTTTAATTGATAAATTGCAAAATTTTTAAATTGATCCCTTGCTGTAGTAAACAAACAAAAATTTTTAAGACAAGAAAAAAAAAAAACTAACTTTACACTCATTAGGGAAAGAGTACCAAACCTTTGGATTATCTGTCAAATTTTGGAGTTTTCAAAACCACGTAAAACGCCTTCTCCGGTATGCAGACGTAAGGTGCACATCGTGCAGGTTATCGGACAGACTGACCACCACTGCACTGCTTCTTGGTCTCAATAAGACGCGATATCAGTCGTTCAATAGTCCGTTATATGTGTTTTACATTACTATTTTTCCTGCAGCCTGCCGCTAGTTCTTTTTTGCCTGCAGTGCGATACGTTGGCCGTCTTCTGTCGTTGTGGTTTTTGGACAACCACTGCAAATCATCGGACAGTTGCTATTACAGTTAGAAATATTTTCCCAAGTCAAGAAATTATGCTATGAACAATGCGCAGCCACACTTGTGACACTACGAGCCATCCTCAATCGTTCTATTTAATCAAACTTAGGTAAAATTGTCCAGGTGTATTCTAAAAGATCCATTGAGTGATATTTGACACTGAGGAAGAAACTCGCCATTCTTTAAACTGATATACAAAGTGTAATTGCTCATCTAACGATGCCGAGCTTGCACCCCAATGTTACTTAGCCCCCTAAGCGCTAACGTACCTGACTCTAGATGACTAGCCAATGTCCTGATTATTCATTCATCCCTCTCAGCCATTTCTTCTCATTAGCATGCTGACTTTTCAATTTCGTCCTTAATTTTTGCTTACCAGTGTATTAAATATCAATGAGAACCATTGCAAAGCATCGGAAAATATTTTAAGATTCATTACCTAGCATAACACCGGTTAGTGTAATTTTGAGACTTGATTTTCTTATTTCAAAGTGCTCCAGTCATTTTTTTATTGTATTGTTTGGTATTAAATGCAAGAAATATTTTTAAACTGGAGAATAACTCTCTGAAATTAAGAAATAAGGAGTTAAGAGGAGGAATTATTTGCCTGGTTTTAGCTATCGAGGGACAGATTTGCAGAACTCAGGCAAATCTTGCAACTGCTGCCCTTACCCATCTTCCTTCAACTTTTAATTTCAAATATCAACGAAAAAAGAACAGGGTAAATTTGTCACCCACGGCATTTGTCCTGTCTTGTTACCACTAGATTCTGCATTGTAGCTATTCTGCCATTTAGGAGCCACGTCAGAAATATGTTGCGAAATAGTTAGTTGAATAAACGTAGTGCAGCTTTGATGCGGCAAAAATAAAATGTCTAAATGTTTAGAAACTTCCTCTTTGTACTTCACAACTTCACAAAGGTTCTATCATTTATAATATTAAATATAATATTACAATGTAGGACGAGACCTCTTAAAAATTTCAAAAAGAACTTCCAAACAGTCACTTCAGAATGATTGAATGATGTAATGAATTGTGTGCATTTCAAACTATCTCATAATTTAGAGAGTAAAATAGTATTCCATAGCTTTGGTAGATGTGGAACTGGGGGACTTATAGCTTTTGTTTCTTTTTTTTTTTTTTTGAATAGAAATACTCAAAATTGTGAAGTGGTGCAAAGTTAAACAGTCCACTTTTCGTAACTCTACAGGATTTATATTGCCCTCTGAATGTAACGGGCAGTATCTCCAAATTTTTTATTTCTTATTGTTTTTGCATGTATGTCAGATGTATTTTAGCTTCATTATACAAGCTTGCTTATTTTTTTTCCGCAGAAATATAAGCACGAAAAAGTGTCAAGTTCCAATATTTCCCTCTTAGTATAGAATCCAAAACGCGTTTTTTCAAATATCTCAAAAACTCATATCTGCAGATACGGCATCATAAAAGGGGGCAGTCTGAACCTTGATTCTGTAGTCGCATTCGACCAAAACTTTTGACCTTCCTTTCACGTGTTCTCAACTACCTGCCCATAATTTGTTGCTCGCCCCTTTAAGTAAACCCCGGGACATCCGTGTTAATAGCAGCACAGTTGGTGTTGCGCGTATGTTACCTTTTGTAACCGTTGAAACCTGCAATCACAGCGGCGTATGCTTTCGTCGATATTAATGCAGAGATCATCCTCGCTGCTGACCCCTGCCGCAGCATTTCTTTTGTCACTTCCAAAAGACAGATTGTACGTTTTTGGAGGCGGTATTAAGTACCGATTCCGAGGAGGAATACACTGCCATTCAGTTGCCGGATCAGTGGTTAAAAGAACATTTACCTCTAAGTATTTCATTGCTTTCGTAATGGGAAATATGGAAACACGCGGACAAATTGTTATTAGTATAGGGACTGACCCATTTCTTTTATTTGGTTGTGATGCGATAGAATAACGTCTCCCGAACTGTGACTAGCGTGTCGAGTTTGGAACTGATTTTCTATTTATTTTATATTCTAGACATGACTTTAATTTCTGTCCATCAGGTCTGTCTTATCAGATGTGATTGGTGCATCTTATACCATAGAGTGCTAAATTAGAAAATCTATGGACGAAATTAGAAACTTTTTAAGAATAACATCTGTGAGGCACCTTAATTGATACGAGTCGAGGGCAATGTGCAAGAATAAATTTTAAGAAACAAAATGATAAGTTAATTTGTTTCACTCAGAAAGCTACTATTTTTTGGCTTTTTTAAGTGAACTTTCTTCTCACAGTCTCTAAAATTTCTAGCAGAAATGTCTTTATATCACACATGCTCTGGTATCGGCTCACTTATAACTTTAGTCCTTATACGTCACTAGCATCTCGAATATGATTTGAAATGGTGTAAATCGTTGTGTAAGTAATCACAGTTCATGCTCATATTATATCGAAAAACTTGAAAGTTGTTAAATACTTTGTGAGTTAGTTAAATTTCGTTTTTAGCCTTGTCTTCATCTAGAAAATTCTTTAAAGGACTAAAAGATATCCACCTTTTTCTGTCTGGCTCTGTCACAAAGAATACTCACCACATTTTTGGTAAAAAAAATCAGGATGTTTTGTCTACATTTTTGTACTGTACAACCTTCATTCTTTCATTTAACAAAGAACATGACTGCATACGGTAAATGACTAGTTATGGGCAGGGCTGCGGAGTCGGAGGAAAAATAGTCGACTCCGACTCCGGGATTTTAAAACTTTCGACTCCGACTCCGACTCCGACTCCCGACTCCTGCTTTTTTTTATTATTTATTTTTTTTACCCAAATGTGAAGAAAGAAAAACCCTAAACAAAGGTTGAAATATTAAGTCCATTTTTAAAAGTTTCATTTTTATTCATGGTCGTAGCCAGGACTCACTTTGGGGGGGGGGGGGTAGCAAGCTGGAGTATCCCAATTGGAGGTCGTGGGAGGTCATTGTGACCTCTCAAAAAGTTCAGTTTTCTCAAGAATTCTCGCAGGTAATTTCACCACATTTACCTCAATTCTCGGAGGTCACTGTGACCTCCCAAAAAGTCCATTTTCTCCAGAGCAAAAGACAAGTGCCGCTCTTGTCATTTGACTCCGTACAAAACTAATCCCTTTCTTGTTAAATGGCCAGACTTTATTTTAATACATTGCATTTTTGCTGCAGATATTTTTTATTCACTTGCATAAGCCCAAACATAGCAATTCGTTTCACAAAGCAGATCCGCCATTTTGAAGCCCTTTTTATTGATCCTAGATGCTTAGGATTTGGATATTGGACGCTGAAAATTTGTATCTGTTAGTTTCAAAGATATGTTTTCACCTCCATAAAATTTCATCCAAATCGGAGGTGGTCGGAGTCGGAGTCGACATGTTTTTCAGCGACTCCGACTCCGACTCCTTTGGGCCAAAATCAGTCCGACTCCGACTCTTCGACTCCGACTCCGACTCCGACTCCGCAGCCCTGGTTATGGGCAGCCAACCAGTAATGGGCTAGCTTATGTTGTATTGTCGATATCAAAATCGCAATCGATATTCCCGGAACAAATATCGATTTAATTCTCAAAATAACCACCACATTTTTTTCATAACATAAGTTTTTGTCTATAGTCTGATTTATTATGTTACTGTGCTTCTCAGTAACCAATAGTGTATTTTCTTTGCATTTAAGTTTTTAACGTGTTTCTGTTTTAAGGACCTGACCTTGCTGTTTTTTACCAAGGCTCAGTGTTATTGGTACATACTCGTTCCTTAGTTTTCTCCCTATCATATAGGTTTTTTCCCAGGACTATATCAATAGATATTTTTTATAAACTTAGGAAAAGCTATTTTTTTAATAATATGTCACGCATCTTTAATTTAAAGTTAAACTGTAATTTTTAATAATAAAATACACTGCATTCTGATTATTGGTGATCCCTCGTCATATATGTTATTCCCTCACTATTTTGATTTTGTAAATTATTTATATATTTAAACATTACGTTACGAGGGGCGAGGGGGGCGGTCCACCCCGGGTGACACTCTTCTGGGAGGTGACACCCGAAATGTATTGAAAAATTTATAAAAAATAAAAATATTTTATTTCTGAGATTTCACTCAGTATTTAAAATTACGTATAATCTATCAAACCTCATCATTGCACATGTAGCATAACTTGAAAAAAAAGGGGGGGGGGGAGGGGCGTTTGCACCAGATGATATGGGCTTCGAGAATTGAATAAAACTTTCATGAACAAAATGATACGCTTCCTTGTAGTCCCTTCAAAACCAACTGCTTGGAGGAGCAAAGGAATAAGAAATTTTTCTGTATTGGGGATTTTTTTTTCCACCGTTACGGACATATCAAACTTTAAACACACATAATTGCAATTTGGTGCGACAGAAATCTACACATTTCCCCCTTATACATTCGATGACAAGTATGCTGTCCTAAATTTTGGTGCAGATTCCTTGTTAACGAAATATTTGGTTCGCTAGGATATCTATATTTTTCCTCTTGTAAGTTCGATGACATGTATGCTATCCTAAATTTTGCTGAGGATTCTTTAACTGCAAAAAAGAATAAAAAATAATAGTGTAGATGTTTAAAGCTTGATTGTTACGTCCGTAACTCGTAACGGTGAAATTGCCCCATTAGATTTAGATTCGAAAATGCCTCTTAATTGCGCGTTTCGTTGTTGGTGTTTGGAGTTCGTCAAAAATTGAATCGTTTATTTCAAAAACAAGTCAACAGACAAAATTGCTTCTTTTCAGATACCATTTATAGTATCACACTGAATTATTCAACAGTGACTCCAACACTTTTTACTGAAAGAAATATGTCTAAATATGCGAAGGGCCAGGGGGAAAAAAATGAAAGTGACCAAAAAGCGATTTCGAGAAAAACGAAGATCAAAGTTTGATTTCTCGTAACTCCTTATGTAGTTAATAGAGTTTTCATACACATTTCGATCGATTCTCATCTTTTTCCCCCTTGTTCTACCAGATGATATTACTCCTTCATAGCCTCTAGATAGCGCTAATATCTCAAAATTAACGAAAAACTGACTTTCATCTTTTTTCCCACTGGCCCTTCATTTGTACTTTTCAATTTAAAATGTTGTAAACTTGATAGAACATTTTAAATATAAAAGTAAAAACGGTTTGAGAGCTTTTAGTTCTTGTCTGTTGATTGGTTTTTGAAATAAACGGTTAAATTTACGCATAAGGCTACAGATTGCGAGTATGAATGAATGTTCGTCCCCTCCGTAGTGGCTGATCTCTTTCGTAGCGCAAGTTGTAGCCATTTTGTGTTTGGTAAACCAATCACGATTTTTCACGGTTCGAGTGAATGAAAAGATGAGGGCAGCGAGGTTACGCAACGCGGGGGGAGGGGGGAGCACGTGAACTGAAGAGAACGAAAAGAGGGGGGGGGGGGTGCTGCGCAAAAAACCGACACCGCAGATCTCGCAGCTGGATAAAAATTTAATTAAACTTACGAAAGATTGTTGTAGGCGGATAGATTGTTGTAGGCGGATAGAGGTAGATGGGGATGAAATAGGCATTCTGGAGTTGAAGGTTGATGAAGAATTGAATGGGACCGCGGTGGTCATTTCGCCTTTTTCTTTGCTGATTTAAGCATCGGCGCATGCCCGATACCTCGAATAAATTTCGAACTTGATGAGTTTTGGGCCGATCTTTTGTCAGGGGATGTTGTTGATTTGCAATTGATTTCCGCGTAGTTGGGAATCACGAAGAAAAGGTCGATGGATAAGTTCATGGAGCCCGTATTTAACCGCATTGGAGGACTCTTGCTTACTGTCGATTTTTCATTTCGGAAAATGTACGGATTCAATTTTTCTATAGTTGTTTTCATGCAGTGAAATTTCTGGGACATAATTGGCATAAAATGCATGTTTTGGTAAAAATAACTTTTAGAATGCTGCATTCTAATTTTACTTTTAGAGACAATTTATTAACACTAGTTTGTCCAAGCAGTCATTTTGACTGCTTTTTAATTTCAATTAGGGTTCAAAAATTATGTGTATAATGACACAATTTCTTAGATTTTTGTGACGTTTATACTATATACGAATATATTTATTAGTAGTTGTAGTTACCTTCCCCCTCCTCCCTTCATTTATATTTATCTATTATCTATATTGCCCAAGCAGTCAAAATGATTTGCTGGGGTAATCTACTGTTAAAACATGCTGAAAATTATAAGGGATCGGATTATAGTTTCTCCGTGTTCCACTTCACTTTTTTTTTCGTTTCTATTTATTTTTCTTATCTCTAACTCAGTGAAACTAATAACTAATAAATACAAATTTTTCCACTCAATGCTTTATTTTTTTTAATTACCTTTACAATATTTTACATCATATCAAACAGTTGTGCTTGAGGGAGTATGCTCTCATTGTATTGCATGAGGCAAAAATTTGGCTTTATGTAATTTCAGCTGAATTGTAATGCGACCTTTATTACATAGGTGATTTTATTTAAAATTAGAGATCTCTTTGCAATTTTTTTGATTTTTGTCTTGAAATGGGTCGGGTGAGGGATATTCCTGGATCGATTAAACTGTGTATAGTGGATTTGTACCGACACAATGTGATATTGCAAATTATTTATGCTGTTCGCAATCAAGCGGTAGCAATATAATATACTATCACAATATTTGAAAAATTGAAAATTTCATAATAATCGCCAAAATGGCGGTCGAAAACCAAAACCATCTGCTAGAAATGAGAAGAAACTGAAAGGTATTGTGAAGAAAAAACCGTTTTAAAAGTGAGATTCTTGCACCGAAAATGGAAAGATGGAGGAATTGAAGTTTCTACGTCGACAAAAGTTAAGACGTCTTCATAAATTTAAGTTTGAATCGCGTGTACAAAAAGCAAAACCTCTCATGATTGTAAAACAAAAACGTACAAGATTGAATCGGTGTAAATCAAGACATTTATGGAGCGAAGATGATCGGAAAAAAGTATTTTTCAGTGATAAAAGTATGCTTTGTGTTTCATATCGTTATCAAGGTATTGCAGTTTGGAGAATGCAGCAAGAAGCATTTGATAAAGAATGTCTTAAACAGTGGTTGGAAAAACTACATTTCTTTTGTAGCGAACTACAACTACTGTGTGAGAAATGTAGTTAACAATAACTACAGCTCTTTTTTTTTTTAATGTAGCGAGTACAAACTACTTTTGAATTATAGTCACTACTTCGCTACTTTTTAAAAAATAAATAAATAAAATGCATGCACCGTTTGAGGATTGACTGGAGAAATTCAAATAGTGGTTTACATTAATAAATTAACTCATTTGAATATGGAATAGAAATAGGAACTATCTTTGAATTTATTTGTTACTTTTTATTTTTTTGGCTAAAATTTGTCTTTTTTAGATTTTTTTTTACAATTTTTACGAATATTCGCCACAAGAAAGGATTGAAAAGTTGAAAAAAATTTTTAATTTCTTGCTGGGGAAATATTTAGGAACATGAAAATTATTTGAAGGAAATATAAAAATTATGATACCAAATAAAGCAATGACATCAAACAGATATTATGTATTTCGTCGAAATGATGTATCTAAGACCAGCTCACATTTTTACGGATCTTATTTCTTATTGCATCCGCTGCTGTACTCGTGCAAGATTTGCACCAATCAGAGTCAATTAAACCTTGTTTTTGTAAAGGACCTGGAAAGTTATGCATCGTCTACGAATAGGTTAATTCTCAGATACATCAAGAAATACTGGAATATTACATGATTCCTTCGTCAGAAGATTTGTTTCAAGTTGATTTCATCTATCAACGAGATTTAGCTTCGCCAGACATCAGTGTCGACTAAGAATTGATTCAGTCAGGGCAACATTAAGGTACTTCCCATCGAAAACTTGTGGCATATAATGAAGAAAAAACTCCGCGAAAATCCTTCAAATAAAACGGAGTTAGTGGCACGTATAAAAGTCTATTTAGTCTAATATTGATCGAAATGTTTGTAAGCAACCTGTTTGTAGCATTCCAGGTGGATTGAACACTGTTGTTAAAGCTAAAGGGGATGCTACAAAGTATTAACTGCCATTTACTTCATATTCATACAGTAATATTTCGCATAAAATAAAATATTCTTTTTTTTTTTGAACCAATATTAATTATATTCTAATATTTTGATTTTTTTTCAGAAGTGTATTGCAATATCTAATTTATTATTTTACATATTGTTTACTGTAAAAAAATATATAAGCAGTCCAGATTTCATTTATAAGCAATTTAATTGCAATTACTTAGTATAAAAAATAAATAAATGAAAATAATTTCCTTCTTATCACTTTTTCTCAATTATTCTAATATTTTGAATATGAGGTGTATAACATTATACCACTTTATGAGTATATTTTATCATTATCTAAACATATTATGCCATTCTATGAGGCAATTGAAGTCAAAAACCAACGTAAATAAAGTGTTAGTTAGGTAAAAAGTACAGCAAATAGCTATTTCAAGGCTACTATGAAGCCTCGTCATCGGTGCAAAAAGCTCAGCACACAACATGAAAGAACGGTTCTCTCACAGCTCTGTGAGAGAACCGTTCGCTCACAGCTTTCATGTTGTGTGCTGAGCTTTTTGCACCGATGAAAAGGCTCCATTGTAGCCTTGAAGTAGCTATTTGCTGTGCTTTATTTACGTTGGTTTTTAACTTAACACTATGAAGGAATCGTCATAATTGAATGAAATTTAATACACACCTGAGAGATATTGGTACAAATACATGATTTAACTTAGAAAGCCAGCAAGCAATAAAAAAATGTTGAAATTAGTACATTGTGTAGCCACCACGCGCTGCAATAAGTGCTGCTGCGCTGCGTGGCATTGAGTCAAATTTTTAATGTCTGCCTGATCAAGAGCATTCCACACTGTTTGTATCCTTACCCAAAGTTTGTCTGTAGAAGCAACAGGACGATGATAACGAACGAGACGCCGACGAACGAAATCCCAGACACGTTCAATCGGCGACATATCCGGGAATACGCTGGTCAGGGAAGAAGCTGTGCCTGCTGCGATGCAAGGAAGGATTGAGCAGTCCTAGCGACATGAGGGCAGGAATTATCCTGCTGAAATACAGCGCCAGGCAAGCCTTGAAGGAAGGGAACAGCTTGGGGCTGTATAACTTCACTGATATACCGGTTGCTATTCAGGTTACCCACAACTCGTAGCAATTGAGATCGTCCGTGATATGATATGGCACCCCAGACCATGATTCCAGGTGTTCGTCCACTGTGACGTTCGGCAATGCACTCTGGAAGGTAACGTTCACCGGCATAGCGTCTTACGCGAATGCGGCCGTCATGTTACCACAAATTAAAGCGGATTCGTCAGAAAACGCAACATACTGCCAATCAGCATGCCAGTCCTTATGTTTATTGGCCCATTGTAGTCACAGGCTGCGATTGTTTAGCGTGAGGGGATCCTGTATAATGGAGTCCTTGCGCGCAGTCCACACTGCAGCAGACGTCTAACGAATTGATGCACACAAGGAAACACCTGTAGCTGTTGACCACTGTGCTGTCAGTTGTCTAGAAGAAGCTGTATGGTCCGTCAGCACCATGCGGATTAGGTGTCTATAATCGCGCGCTGAAGTCACATTTAGGGGTCAACTTCCTGGTTTCCGAGTTGTCCGACACTCGTCCATTCACTGCTTCCAAGCACGCACTGTGCTGCTGTTACGCTACACACGAGCGGCTACTTCACGATAAGACAATCCAGCTTCACGAAGGCGGATGATCCTCCCCCGATCAAACTCCGTAAGTTGTTGAAACTTCGCTCTTTATCATTGAAGAGGCATAAGCAACGTCTGAACTAACGTTTATCACAAGCATATGACCATCTTTAACCATACACGCCTTGCTTCAGCCGTCTTTTTATTCGGATAAATCCGGCGTTCAGAGGGCGCTGCTCAGCGTACGCATGCGCTACGAGTCTAAAATTTTAATAGGGGCCACGTGGGCCTAGAGGTAGAATACTCTTCTCGTAAGCAAGTGGTCGCGGGTTCGAATCCCGCCTTGCCCATGGATGTTATTTCATCCTCTCTGTGCCGTAAATCTGTCCTGTGTTTTTCAGGAAGCAAAGCGCATAGTACGCAGTCCTCATGTATGTTGAAGCTGATGGCTTCTGAAAAAAAAAAAAAATCTAATGATTTGCATATCATTGCACCCTACTTTGCATTTGCTGAAAATTTCAGCTCATTCGCGTAAGTCCTTCATGGCGTTGCAATTTTCACAAACATGAGTTTATTTTAGCACAAAGCTTATTTGATTATTTTTCATTCTGTGATTTGTGCAGTGATCTATCATCAGTATATGAAGGCATTATACCGTTAATTGATTATATTTTCCATTCATTGAATATATTATGCTATTATAGTATTAAATTTATGTCCACATCTTTTAGTTTCTCACTTTTGGACTTCTCCTTTCCTTACTTATTTTTGTCTTTCCGGACGGCAGCTTGTCCATCCCCTCTTATTTCCTTATTTTTTCATTCTCTTTTTGCTGCTTTTTTCGCTTTTTTTTTTTTTTTCAAAAGCTACTGTAAAATTCTCAAAAGTTATAAGGAATGGTTCTTTCCTACCTTTCTGATATTTGGCACATAGCGGTTTTTTTCAAGTGGGCCACTAGAAAAAGCATGGATGAGTTTTTTCCGGCTGGGCCCGCTTTGTGCGAAACTGGCTGAGCACTGAACTTCAATGTTTTGCGCGTTGACCATTTCATACCTTTCATCTTTATTTATAATGACATTTTTGTTTTTTAAATTTTTTAATGAATCTATGCTTTGAATAATTTCCTCTGTGTCATACATTTACTCGCGTGAGTTTCTTATCACTCGTCACTTTTAATGACGTATTATTTGTAAATTGCTGTTGAATTACATTCTAAAATGTCCAAAGTTTCCGCTTTTGAAAACTGCCTATTCTAAAAATATTTATCACGTTTTACAACTTCTTGAAGACTTTTTTTATTTTTCGAGTTTTAATTTAGCGTGTGTCCCATATTCAGAAATATTCAGATTTTTTTCGCTCGTTATTCATATTTGTTTGCCTCTAAGACTCAATATTAACAGAAAAAAAAATTTTTAAATACAATAATGTGTAAAAGAGTAAATACGCGTCAAATACTCTAGAAACCACAATTGAATAAATAAAAGTATGAAACCAAAAATCTTAGACAACACTCCAATCTTATTGCGTCTCTCCAAACGCAATGATATCTGATTTCTACTGTCCAAGAAACTTTTCGTCTTTACACTAATAGATTGACACGCAGTTAAAATATTTTATTTTCATTACATGTGTGAAAGTTAACACTATTAAATAATAAAAGAAGGATGTCGCTATCGAAAACGAAATAGTACTAATATTTTTCATTCGAGAATAACAATAAATAGTTTAAAAAAAAAGCATGGCGTAAGCAAAATTGGCCGCCCCGAAAAATTTGCCGATATATGCAACTGCCTAGTCTGCCTATTGGGATATTAGGCTATGGTGAGCATATTGTAATTGTACTTGACAAAGTAGGGTCATTTATTCCACTTCTTTAATTAGTCCTGAAGAAGTAAGTTCCCAAATTATCGGATGATTATCACGAAATATCACATAACGTTATTTCTTATTCTGCAGCAGGACTTAAAATGTTAGATAACTAGTTCATACCTGAAAACAGCAAAATGATCAAGAGAACGTGGATGTCCCCTACGTTCTTCTGTGTTATACGCAACAAAGACACTTCATTGTAAAATCTTTACCGCAGTCTAACGATAGACGACTAGAAAGGAAACATCCAATACCATTCCTCTTTTATGTATTATATCCGCTTATACTGATCAGAATTGAACATGTCACATTTTTCAATCACAATCTACATTGAAGTCGTTATTCCTTGAAGGCAGTGCCCCGCTTTCTTTCACAAAACCAACACAAGAGTTTTATTTAGTAAGAAATATTTTCCAATTAGTCTCCACTGACTACACACCACGTCCTAAATGCAGAGGGGAAGTTTTCTTTTTTCGTCCTTTACACGAATGAAATATTAGCAACCGCTCAAGTTTTGGGGGAAACAGCGATAACTTACCTTTACAATTCAATCCTGTTCTGTAACTGCATATTGACTTTAATGATCTTGGGAAATTGTACTGATGATTAAAATCAGAACTAGCGTACATGTCTGAAAAGTACTAAATATTTTACGTTGCCGTAACTCCATCGCATTTTCTTCCTTTCTTTTTTGGGACATTGTACGTCCCCCGTTTGAATAGTTGGATGGCACTTATCAGCATCATCTAGCCATTCCAACACCACAAAGAAAAGTAATGTAGATCACCTCTTATTAGGCACCACACTTGTGGGTACATGTTACAGCTGATTGATCTGCCTTTCTAAACTGGTTGGCTGGTGACCTTTTGAGTCAGTCGCCCCGTTGTAGTTGAGGCGTTTAGTTGCTAAAATGATTAGCTCTATTTAGTTGGTAATTGAGAAAGCTGATGTAAATGGTTTTTTTCTTTTGAAATAACTGGGCATTCGCTGTGCATTTTTTTTATCGTTTCGATGTTAAAAATGTACGCAATTTAAGTTCATGTTTGAATTATTATACGTTTAATTACTGTAACAGGGCAATTTTGAAGTTACGGACGTAACAATCAAACTTCAAACGCACATAATTACAATTTGGTTTGATAAAAATCTACAATCCCACCCCCCTTTGTAAAGTTTGATGTTATTTTTGCTCTCCTAAATTTTGGTACGGATTTCTTGATTACAAAAAATCACAATTGAATCGATTATTTCGAAAAGGTAATATCTTGGTTTTTTTTTTAAAATCAATCTTTTAATGGCATTCTGTTATTAACGTATAAACATGTTATTCTTGTGAAAATGGAACATCTCTGCAGTTCTATCATTGCAATAATTAGCCCTTTTAAGCTTCTTCGTTTTTTATAAATTCGTTTTTTTGCTCCCTGAAAAATTTTAAATTTTAGAGATATTCCATTTTCGAAATAATCGATTCAATTATGTTTGAAGTTTGACTGCTACGCCCCTAACTGTATAATTGCCCAACAGTATAAGGACCGAAAATATGTAAATTTAGAATGTGTTCGTTAATTGATTCGGCTTCATTTATTCATTTATTTATTCATTTTGCTTTCATCCCAGTGTTTCAAACAGTCATGTTTTCGTCTTGATATTTGCTGCACTGTTCAATGTTCATATTTTGAAACTGTTAGGTATTATTAGATTTTTAAGTTTTAAACGACGGGAATGATATTTTTATGAATGAAGCTATTTTTCATTCTCCAACGGTTACTCCATCCTTTTCCTTTTTGCTATTCTTATTTTTCTGTTGCTGATTTCGTTTTCTCGTTTTTTTTCTGTTTATCTCTCCTGTCTCTTCTTAGTTAGTGACCTGAATTTACTTTTAAGTTTAGAATAAATTTATAAAATTTTTTAGAAGTTAGTTTTTATTCCCAAATTAATGTCATATTGTACAAATACAAATAAGCACGTATGGTTTCGTACGTATTACATATGGTCTATCGGAACAATTAGCCTGAAAATCCATCAGCTATATACTGGCTTTATCATTATTTTCTGTTATTGAAAAGAAGTTAAAATATTTTCAAGCATTTTTCTTCATCTCCTTAGGATTGCTTCACAATTTACATCATAACAGTACAATCGGTTATAAAAGTATCACACTCAAGCCTTAAACCAATGACTCTAGAAATGAAATACTACACTGCTGCTCAAAAGTTTCAGCACAAAATAAAGGTTTCAATAAAATAAAGCGTATACGACGGAATGTTTTGAAATTTTTACCGCATCAAAACAGCTATATTGCAAGTACGTCAAATTTAAAAACAATTCATTAAAAAGTAGTCTATAATTTATTTAAAAATAAAATTTTGTTATGTCGCTAAAGTTAATGCACAAGAAATTTTCACGAGAGCTAATTGCATTATTGTAGACATACAAAACAGTCATCAAACATACATCAAATAAGGTCAATCTAAGGTTCAGGACCTAATGTCTCGCTCATTTATGATACAATTGTCTAAATTTTTTGTACATTCAGAAAGAGACTCATTAAAAATAAAAAGAACAATCATTCCATTCGTAAAAGTTTAAGTTGAGTTTGTTAGCAGTTAAAAAAGAAAAAAAAGGCAAATTGACCGTGATAAGAAACAAGGGTCTCCAGTAAGGTCAAATCTGAATAGACGCCAATAAGATAAGTGCTATCAAACCTAAAAACAATAAAAAATTTTTTTGTTCTCCGTGTAGAAACATATTAAACCATATTGGATAAACTCAAATTTATTCGTAATTTTGTCAGTAAATCTGTGATATTTTAAGATACTTTGTAACATATACATAACTTTTTTAACATTTAACTTTTAGTTCTTGTTACGCAATAGGAATTTTTCTAATGACGCCCAAGCTGAACATTTTTTCAACGGAGGCCCCAAAAATAGTTGGTGCTAATGAATAACGACTAGATTTCGTATGACTAACTTCGAACCCTGAACATAACTGAAATCGTGAAACGACAGAAAAACATTTAGGAAGTACTGGATTAGAGTCATGGATAAAGTTTCTAACTGTACCAAACTGAATTACACTTTAATTGTACGGATTGATAGCTATAGGTGGGAGGGATAAAGAAATAAAAGTGTGATTGAATTGATTTTCTTGATTGAGTTCGATTGACCACTAGCTGCAATCCACGATCTACAGCGAAAATAAATTCAAGTGACACAGGTTTGCCAATCAAACTTAAATAAAAAAATATATGTATAACGTTAAAATTATACATTTTTGTGTTACATTATTTTTTATTGTTAGGTTATAAGAAAGAAATAATACAAAATTTCTCGTCAACGTGAAGAAAAACAGCAAATTTTATGACTCGAAATTTCAATTTAGACGCCTTTAGATCCTTAAAAATTCCATATCAGTTACTAATAGGCGTAAACATTCCGTTGCATGGATTTTCTGACAACCTCCCCTTTGAGGATTAATGGGAGACATGGACGAAAATCACCCCATGTAAATTCTTGATCATCAGAGGAGATATGAAGCAAATTTGGCAAAACCCAACGTAAACTGTGGGCTAAAAGATATACAAGATCAATTCATATATAGATAGACCGCGAGCATCCACTTTAGCAAGTGCTATGCTCGCGGCACCTGTTGCGGTTACGATCCAATTCCATCCCATATAGAGGGGTGCAAAACAGCTCGAAATCTATAGCGGGAATCTCCGACTGCAACCTGTATGCGGGGGCATTACCAGCATTCCCCGGAACTGTTGCTTGTCTGCAATTTCTCATCCATTCATCTCTCGCATCCAACAGCACGAGTTGGGAAGAGAAAAAAAAAAGCAAATCGACAAGGCACGATGTACCTGGAGGGTTCGCGCGACCCAGCGCGTGCCTAACCACGTGGTTAAGTCCGATTAGACAGACCCCCAACTTCCAGGCCCACTAATGGATCCCGAAAAGGCCTGCAGGGCCCGAGGTGGGCGAACAACCCACCGCTGGGTCGTGGGGTTAGCAGGAAGCATGTTGGACACTAATCCTCGCGATGCGCCAGAACCTTTGACTTTTGAACTTTGCGAATCCAATTTTGTGTTGTTTTTTTCTCTTTCTTTTTGTCGGGGTATTTACCCCCTCACATTAATTTTTTTCCTCCCCGGCTTGCATGTTTCCAGACTTCGTGTTAAAAAGGAGGGGGTGAAGGTAGGACCTTTGGAACTTGTGAATGGTCTTCCGTCCATCCGCGCCAAAGTTGGCGATAGGGAAATGATTTGTGACTAGAAGAGGGAAAAAGCCTGTCTGAATAAATTCTTGGGAAATTTACATAATTTTAGTCTGTTGAAGTTTTTGGAGATTATGTCATTTGTTCGTGCAGCTTCTACAGTTGCAAACGAAATTACTCAAATCGAAAACTGACACGAGAAGACTCATATTTGTTATGGAGTGATGGTAAAAGTAATTTACGAGATTTTGTTTTAAAAACGTCTATTAGAAGATCTTCCCTGTTTTTCTTTTTTTCTAAACATTGAGCATTGCTTGAAAGTTAACAAGAATAAAAAAATGTTGGTAAAAGTGTCAAAACTTTCCTTTAGTTTAATTTTTGGAAAAAATAACGATTTTTAAAAAGACAAACGTTAAAATTTTAAAATGGCATTAAAAATTTATTATGTCTGTACAATAAAGATAATTTCATTAGAGTATAAGAGTGCATGATTTTTCTTGAATATTTTGACCATTACCATTTTTTTTCGGCTAAAGTGATTTTTCCACTCAGTTGCAAAGCATCGTGATACGCTTTGAATTATTGCAATTCAATTATTACAATTTTTACATACTAACAAATTCGGAATTCTCTGTACATCGACAGTCAATTCAATAAATTTCCACTCCGCAGTTTTTAAATAACCATTGTAGGCAAATTATGAGAAAACAAAAAATTGAGTTTCAGTAATGCTAAACAGTGTTTGACTTCTGCAATTGCTGCTGAAAAGAAAAAAAAGGCAAAGAGAAATGTCTTTTTTCAATATAAAAAAAAATTCATTTGGAGACTGATATTAGCTTGAGAATAAATTTAAGCAATACATTTAAAAAGAAACAATTCCACGGTAACAGACATATCAATTTTTCGCAAAACAGCTTACAAAGACCAGAAATATGTTAAATTCTTGC
Organism: Uloborus plumipes; assembly: GCA_038373865.1. Classification (NCBI taxonomy): domain Eukaryota; kingdom Metazoa; phylum Arthropoda; class Arachnida; order Araneae; family Uloboridae; genus Uloborus; species Uloborus plumipes. The sequence goes on from JAXGGA010001411.1 coordinate 78,078, forward strand.
TTTATTTCCCAAACTTTATGAAGAAAATGGTCTTTATTGTTATGTATATATAATGCAATTAAGTTTTGAAGATTTTCAAAAAAAATATTTATGTAATATCATTTTCTCCGTAATAGAAGTATCTCGTAAGATACGTCCGTTACGGAGTGAAAAAAAAAACCATGGTATAAATACTGCGTCTGGACATCTTTCAAAACTTAACCGTATATTATAGAAGTAGAATACATGTTCTTCATAGAATTCATGCAATGAAAAAGGATGTAACGTATTTGAAGTCTCTGCAGACTGTTTTGAGCAGCAGTTACTGATTTTTATTAAAATGGAATTGTCCTATGACATTCTTGATGACTCATTTTACTCCGTTTAGAACCGACATCAACACATGTCGATAATTGCATGAATCAGTATACAGTTCCAAAATATCAAACCATTAAAATTTTGATTGGTTAATTTAGTAGACTCCTATGCTACGAATGGGGAATCTTCAAATTATATCTAATTAGGTTCGTTCATAATCAAAATGATAATATTTGATGTAATGCATGTCGTGATAGGTGTCATTTTCCAATCATGAGAACCAAATCGAGGTAACTGACTAAAGGGGTACCAATAATTTCAGAAATAAATGCACTTTGGCTTTGCCGTCTGCCTGTGTACTTTAATGAATCACCTTTTAGTTTCAGGAAGGAATCAGAATCTTAAAATAATGGCAGCAAAATAAGCAAACAGAACAGCAAAATAGATTGTATGAGGCAAAGAAGAAAGGTTAACCCATCTGGACTTCTTGACTGATGAGGTTGAAGTCGGCGCAAAGGTAATCTTTTACAATTTGCACAGCAATTCTTTATAACGTATGTAGTGTAATCATTCTTCTATTTTTGAATACTTTTAACCAAAAAGAAAAGAAAATACAAAGCCAAAGCAAATATTTGAGCGTGAAATTAAAAGCATTTCTATAAATTTGTCTTGGTATTAAAAGTAAAAGCTTAGCTGACAAATTTTGTCAGAACTAGTTTGAAGTCAAGATGATGGAGAAAAGACGATAAGGAACTATTTGGGACAATATATCGTAGGCACCATGCTAAAATTACGAATCTGAAAGTTGGCACTTTTGCCAAAACACTGAATATAATTTTTTCCCATCTGACGCGTTTGGTTATTTTAAATTTTTAAATTTTTATGGATATCTTTAAGTGTAAAACTATCGTTCGAAGGTATCATTTGTATTTTAATTATTTGTAAAATTATCAATAATAATTGTTTAAAAATATTCGCTACTTTACCAAAATGGACATTTTTGGTCGAAAGTCACTGAGTTGAAGGTAAAGTATCGAATATGAAATTTTAGAGAATATTCGATAATTTGCAATGAAGTTTCATGGCATTCATTTTCGGTACTTTGTATCTAGGATACAAAATTGCTATTAAAATTAATAATAATGGATGAAAAGATAAAAAAAAAGATGTTTTGTTTTGCTAAGAAAAACTTTTATTAACCCTTTAAGCGGTCAATTATTTTACCAGAAATGCTTCCAAAAAAGGCTTTTTTTTTGTTGCATACAGTTAAGTACCATACTAAACAGAATAAGAATATTAAAAAAATTTTAATTTTTCGTTTTTAATGCTTTTACAACATTTTTTATTTTACAATTTTGGTCACAAAACCCCTAAATGTTTGCTTTTTCAAGTACATTATGCATGCAGTAAAGGATGGTTTACAAATTATGCAAAAATTTCTCTCACACTTACTGTGAATTTTGAAGTTTTCAATTTTCCAAAGAGTTCAGGAGTCTTTTTCATACTGTCTAGTCATACAGTAGAACAAAAAGTTCCAGCTTTCCCGCTACATAGAAAAACCCGGATGAAAAGCATTTCATTTACATGGACAAGCCACACCATCTGTTGAAAAATAATACTACTAAATAGTCTCTTTCAACAATGGAAAAATTCGGGCTAACCAGAAAAGGAAATCAGAATATCGATGCCCGTACGCCGTACGAGCAAACCAGATGAGGCCAATTTCGGGTAGCACGTACATTGTACGGGCAAACTGCTTAAAGGGTTAAACACAAGATAAGGCAAAAAATCCTTAAAAATATAATTTTTTTATTTGTTTAACTGTCAGGCTCGTCATTTAGGGGGGCAGGGGGGGTCAATTGCCCCCCTGACTTTGAGAAATCAATGTATTGGCATATAAGTGGGCGTGGTTTTTGCCACTTTTTGGCAAATTTTACATTGTGCATGCACCCTTTGCCCCCCCCCCTCCCCGGATAAATTCGAAATGACGTCCCTGTTAACTGTGTAAACTGTTGAATATTATATTCGTAAATATAGCATAACTATTCGGCCAAAGCTGTGAATTCGTAAAAATGACATTGGCTTACGACCATCTAACAGATTCATCATTTTACCAGTAGGTAGCCCTTTTTTAGTACTACGGGAAACCATCGAATTTGAAAAACGCGATATTTCACAATCGTTATTTTAGCATGGTGCCGACTATATAACAGAAATACTTCCTGCTCTGGTTATCAAGAAAATTAATTTGAATTTCGACATCTTGAATTTAAATTCTGTTTTTCGCAATGTCGAATTGCGATAGGTGTAAGTGTGTATGCTCCTTTGCCACCATGCAGGACATGGATACCACCATGTCCTCCATGGTGGCCAAGGAGCAAGGGCTAGTACGTCCCAGGTGGGGAAGTACCGCGACGCCCTTTTGCAGATTTTGAGTCTAACCTGAAGAAGGAACTATACGACGTCTGAGGTTTGAAATAGAAAACAACAAATTGCCATTGCTTATGCATTGCAATTGCATATATCATTTAATGGAAGTTACATTTTAAAGCGAATTTTACAAATCAAGATGTTTAATTATCTTGTGACTTTGATTTGAAAACGAGACTGAACTAATCTTTTTTGAGCAATTTTACCTGATGCCACTTCATTAAAAATAAATAGAAAAATGAAATCAGTGGCGTATCCAGGAATTGATTTTGGGGGTTGCACATCGACACTGTGATGAGAAAGGAAAAAAATCAAGAAATATGGTGAAACTTTAAAAACGCAGTATTTCGATTTAATTTTTTCTATTGAAAGTTGCTCAAAGAGTGGTTTTTTTTTTTTTTCGCAAAAATGAATATCATGCAAGAACAATAAGGCGCGGGGATATTGCTCATATTTCTGTTACATTTCCACAATTACAGAATAACAATTTTACACATGTTATATATATACAGAAAACGTTTTACACATGCAGTTTTGCTTCTTCTTGTCGAAAACAGAATATAATATGACAATATTTCAGTGTCCATAAAGTATTTTTCATTGAAAAAACCTGAAGCATATTTACATGAAGGTTACATGTTTTTTCAAAATTCGGTGCCACCATTTTTTATAGTCTTACAAAATCTTGGGGGGTGCGTTGGTCCCTTGGCACCCCCCCCTGGATACGCCACTGAATGAAATACTTTCTTTTATAAACATTGCTCAAACTAAAAGAGATATCTTGTTGGAATAAAACCTGGTTGTGGAAATGTCTTTTTTTTTTGCCCCCAGTAAAACACATTGCGATAATGCATGCACTAAACTAGTCTTCTCCTCTCCTGCAATCGATATAAGAAATTATAACTTCTATTCTTTCTCCTAGTCATTTCGGTGGGTATTTCGATTCTTCCTATCTTATTAGTAATCTCCAAAATATCGTAGAAAGCGGGTATGAAACATCTATTTTATTGCTCATAGTTTACAAATAGAATGTGCAGCAAAATGACATGCTAAATATTTGAGTTTTATCACTACCTATCTTGCAATATTTTAATTATGTTATTAAACATATAGTGGCTAAAACCAATCTCTGAAGACTAAGTGTATTATAACGCGAGGCATTTTTAATAATTGGTGCTTAAATTGTAGTATTTTGTGATCAATGAAAAATAATTTTTGTTATTATAAAACGATCAACTTCTTTGTTTTGGGTTTTTTTTTTTTTTTTCGTTTCTGTGCTCGAGTAGTCTATTCCTGGCTTATAGACAATTACTGGCAGATTACTACTCTACTAATTATACATTCGATTCGAAATGTCGCGAATGTCTGCAGTTTGGCGTTTGTGCCAAAAAAGATGCCTACTTGGCGATAGCTCCTAAATTTCTCATCAAGCCCATATATGTTAAGTGGTGCATAGCAGGCAAAATAAAAATACAGGCAATGGCGCACACGAGAGCTTGGGTACCGGGTGTCCAGAGATTTCTGACCCTCTCTCCCACACATCACCCTCGATTTTGTTTATTGTCCATAATTCTATTTTAGTCATCTCATTATGTTCACTGTTTAGCCCACGTTACAACTACGTCAAAAGTTCTTTTAGGGTCACCCGGGGCAATTCCTGGTCAGCAAGTTTCTGGGGTAATTCCTGGTCACAGTCCTTTTTATGTCTTAATAATCCTTCAGCAAAATGAAAAAAATCACAGAGGTACTCTGAACTATCTTCATTGCAATTCATTACTTAATTATGAGTTGACTGTGTATTTAGTTTGAAAAAAAAAATCTTTTTAAAATCGCTTGTTAAATTTCGTAAAACAAGATTGGCCTTAGTTTTGATACATTTGTATAAAGATCGTGATCAAACTCAAACTTCTGAATATTTTTCTTTTTCGTTTTTTTGGTTGAATTGGGTACCATGTCAGTTACTGAAAAATAGTTTTGGATTTACCATTATTGTTTTGAATAATTTGCAGGAAGGCTCCAAACAATGCCCCTGGCTGCTGGGGTAATTCTTGGTCAGTGGGGTAATTCCTGGCCAGTCCTTTTTTTAATATTTATGGATTATTATTTCACCTATTATTGACATATGTTATTGATTTAAACTATATGTAACTCTGTGAGCCTTAACTGCAAAGTTAACTGTAACCGCAATGTAACATTCTTATCTGTTAATGATAAGTATACAATATACTGAATTTTTCTTTGTTAAATTTCATCCAATTATTTTATAAGTTTTAATAATTATTCTTAATTATACTAAGAAAAATGCTTAATTGTAACTGCATTGTACTATTCACTTAACTGTTCACCTTAACCTGTTCATAACAGACAGAAGCATGTGCTCATGTGTGTATGGTGCATGTGCACCATATTTTTTATGGACCTATTTATTTGGTAGGTGAAGATTCATTCACAACAGATATAAAAGCTGTAGCTATTGCATACAAAGTGTATAAAAAGTATTTTGGCTAAGTTTTATTAAGTAAAGCTATTATAATGAAAACAATTGCATTCTTCCTTAAAAAAACTAAATACAGTGTTTAATTAGCTATATACATAAACAAATTCTTTATCTAATTAGTTTAATAACTTGTATTAATAATGTGCTTACAAAATGTATACATTTTCATCAATCATTTGAGTGACCAATAATTGCCCCGTAAGTGGCCAGGAATTACCCCATCTCTGGGGTAATTCCTGGTCACTAATTAACGACAATTACTCAAGTTCATTATGTATTGTTGATAGCATGAATATTTTATTCGATGGACATCCCAATGTGCTTCCTCCATACCAAAATTTGTAACTCTAACTTAGATAGATTTTGTGATAATTGGATGTTAATGCTTTTTGACCAGGAATTACCCCAGGTGACCCTACTACTTGTATTTCACAACTCTACATATGATGTAACACAGATATTCTTTCGATACAGCTCAAATCCATTTTGGTTTTGAATTGTAAAATATGATTTTAAAATATATTGTAAAAAGGAGTTATCAAAGTCAAAAAAGAAAACCAGTTGCATATCCCTCATTGCCCCCCCCCCTTTTTTTTTTAATGTATCAGAAGATGAGAAACAAAATATTCTGGAAGTGAATGGAGATCCTCAATCTACCGCGAATGATGTGCCTTCTGTTATGTTTGAATTGTAAAACAAAAATCGTAAGTTCTTGAGCTTTCTGGTAGTTAAATTAAATATTTGTAATTAATATTTTTGTCAATTACTGATATTTATTCAATGGTGAAATTTTTGTTCCCGATAATCGATAAAATCGAAAGAATACTCAGTGGACTGGTACAACACGAAAATGGTCGATTTCCGACTTTGGACCTCCTCCTTGAAAAATTCCTGTGTGTGCCACTGCATACCGGTCGAGTAAAAATTAAGTAAATTTGTGTGAAAGTTAATGCAATAAATGGCAAATTTAGCAAGGTTGCAACACGCACATAAAAATATAAAAATAAGATAGATTTACAAAATTTATAACAGTACTTTTTAATTTAGGAATAGGGATCGTCAGAAAAAGCTAGTAACTTAGAACAGTATATTTTAACCGGAGGATTTAATTTTCTCCTCTTGTATATGCATATGTATATGCATTGAGTATTAGTTTTACCAACCATTGACCAGCACAAAGTTTCTCCTTTGTTTTTACCTGTGTTTTGTTCTGTTTTATAAAGAAATTTATAGCTTCATAAAATCGAACAATTGGCGACTAAAAAAACCATGATCCTCTTCTTTTCCCCGTAATGACAAAACTTCTTTGCGCTGCTCCGCATTAAATTACCGAAAATTACGGAACTCATTTCATCACATTTTTCTTCTCCCCCAGTCTTTCGAAACTGCTCCAGTAACTAATCACAACGGTGGAGGTTACGTCCGCTTTGACCCATTCTAACAAATAAGCATCGACTAGAAAAGTTCATTCTTATAAGCCCGCCTATTGTGTTTTTGTGTTGTTTTTCCTTCCACCTCGCGCTCTCCAACCCTCCCACTCACACTTGGGGGGAGTAGAAAGGGGGGGCTGGGGAGTTAAAACACCCTAATTTTGCTGATAGTGATGGAGCATCGCAAATCGCTAAATTACAGAGTGGCCGCCGGTGGAAATGCCCCATCCGACGACTTTAGTTGGGAGTTGTTTTTCCTCGTGAAAGCTGAGAAGTGATTCACTTGGTGGTTTATGAATCGCTGCGGATCGGGGTGCTTGTTAGATCCGTAATGGGATAAATGGTGAAGCTCAAGATTTGCGGTCGCCACTCACACGTGGTGACTAGGTAAGATGGCGACTAGAAATTTCAGTATCATTCGTCACCTAGTCGCCATTTGTCACGCCTCCATCTGCGTTATTCATTAACGGCTAGTGCTATTAATTAGTTTGTGTAACATCAACGTTTACTTAAACTGATAATGCTTACTTTTTAAACAGCAAATTGGTGAGTAAGTTATTGCCACTGGCGACCAGACTATTTTTTTCCCTATCTTGATCCTTGGTTCATTCATTTGATCCCTAAAGAGGCTGTGATATAGGGACTAGAAAAAGGAAGGCATTTATGGTGTAGATATTCAAAGCTAAAAATTGAAATGAAGTAGAAGGAATTCACATTCAAATAAGCTGTTGGTTATAAAATGATAAAGATCAAGATCAGGATAATTTTTTTTTTAAATCTATGAGGCTCTTTTCCTTTATGATTAACTAAAAACATTTTCTTCACTTGGAGACCATACATTAGAACATCATTATTCATTATTTTTTTTATCGAATCTTTGTTATTTATTTCTTCGTTAACTTTTTTCGACCCAAGTTTCATTTTTAAAGCAGAAAAAAAAGGGGGGGGGGAATGTTTCTCTTTGAGTCAAAAAGATAAGCAATGCGTTACTCTATTTATATGCTTAATTACTTATACAGAGATTTTTTTTTTTTTTCAATTTTTCTAATTTTTATATTAATGAGATATTAAGACAAGAAAAAATCATTTCAAACCAGGAATCATTAATTTCTTCATTTGATGTTAGTAGAATATTGTGATTGACATCAGAAGATGCAAACTTGGTGGCTTATTCAGTTATTCATTGATTACAATAAGTATCATTGGATTAGAAAAGGATAAATTTACGTTTTTAGATGCAAAAGACCAACTAGTGAATGCGGACGTTCTTGAACTCTCTCTCTCTTTCGTTCTTTTTCTTTCTTTAAGCTTCTTTGAGCGCATCATGATTCTAGCCAATAAACTAAATTTGGTAACAAACGATTACTTATTTTCTACGTCCATCCAGTAGACTGTAGCTGAAATACCCTAGTTTAATTAATAAAATCTCTAACATATGCAAAAAGGACGCAGAGGGTCAACGCACTGCCTCTGATGCATAAAACAAAATGATGTACCGAAATGAATGTGTGGAGGTTTGGTCCGCCCGTTTCTCTCCTCAGCTCCTTTGATTCAAGTACGGATGAGAATAAATGTGTAAATATAAAATAGCCACCAAACCTCCTTGTACGTGAAATAATAACGCATAAATGCGACACGTGGGTGGTAAAATATGAAAATCCTCTTCTCACCTATGACCCCTCAAAGTGCTCGCCATGTGACACCGGAATCTAATTCCTAGTTATGAATTTATTATTCTTCAAACGTAGGAAATGCTTTATTTGCCAGTAATGCTTCAACGCACCTGAATTGAATCAAGATATTGAATCTAATGGATTCTTTTCAATGATAGAGAAGAATTTTATCACGAGCTGAATAATTTTTTTGTCAATATTTATAGTGTACATGCTGCTTTTGCCTTCAGGTGTTCTTATGCCTATGGTTCAGCATATATTTGTCAATTTTGTTAAATATATTTTGCAATCTTGGATGTTAAATGCTATCAGTACTGTCGATGTTATAACGAATCCTGTCTCCTAACAAAATTGGTCGATAAAGCTATACTGGATTTTTTTTCCCACTGCTGGAGAGAAATTTTGTCAAGAACTGAATAATTCTTGTGTCAAGCAATATTGATTGTGTATATACTGCTTTCGCCTTCATGTGCATCTATGCTTTTGATTTAACATGTATTTGATAATTGGGTTACCTATTCTTTGCAATCTTGGATGTTTGTGTATGTCATTGGTATTGTCGACGTTCATTATAACGACCTCTTTTTCCTAACAAAATTGCTCGATAAAAAGATAATCGATTCTTTTCAATGCTAGAGCATAATTTTATCACAAATTCAATAAGTCTTTCGTCGAGTAAGGCTTTTAGTATACATTCTGCCTTCGCCTTTAGGTGCTTTTGCACTTTTGGTTGAACATATACTTGGCAATTTTGTTACCTATATTTTCAGAGCTCCGAATACAAGCGAACCAAGCCCATAAGAAGCTTTTTTGTGCTACAGAGGTTGACAGTTTAAGCTTTATAAAAAAATTACCTCTAAACATTTTTTAGTTATAAAGATATCGAATGTTATCTGACCTAGAACTTCGTTCCTTACTGCACTGAAATTTTACATTGTTAGGGCCCTGCCAACTCGAAAATAACAGAAAAGGGACTTGGTTCACTTTTATTCTGAATTCTCCATTTTACAATCTTGGATATTTGTATGCTACTAGTGCAATCGAAGCTCGTTATAGCGAACCCTGTCTCCGGCCAAAATTAATCGATAAAACGAGAAGCAAGCAAATATGCAAGATACTGAACGTTTTGAACCATATTTAAAAATGAGGAATAATCTTTCACAAATCATGCTTCATTTGAAAGGGTACTTACAAACTAAGAAAAGTAATAAATGATTACGGACACAAAATGATAAATACTGACATAAAATACACATAACTTTAAAGCAACTCTTGTAACCACAAAACTCACTGAAACCAAAACACAAAAATTAGTTAGTTTTTTACTTAGAGATCATGGTTTTAGTATGCTTTGTTTGAGATTTCTTCGAAATAAAAGTATCGCTTTCTCATTTAGATGTTATAGAAGCTTTCTGTGTTTTGACATTTCCTAAAACAAAATATTTCCAGATGTCCATAACTCTTGAACGGTTCTCATCAATATTTGACTCTTTCCTCATCAGATTCCTTTTTTTCGTTACCGTTAGTTAAGTTTCATCACAAAATGAGCGTGATACAATATTGACTGCGATTCCTACAAAGAACTTCATGTTTAATGTTTATACGCATGTGAAATTTTGCCTTTTTCCTCAATTTCGCAGTGCTTATTCTTTAATGACCATTGTTTACCCCATACTTTACTATTTCGCATGAACCAGACAAAAAAAAAAAAAAAAAGAAAAGAAGGAAAAATCCAGGGAGAACCTTATTAAATGATGATTTATGCATATATATTTTACCTTTTTTTGCAAGCTGGCTAGATTATTTTTTATTATTATTAGCTTTAAATCTCTTTTACTTGACTTACATTTTTATTGCTTTTAAGTAGACTTAGGCTGATGACTACATAAAATGCATAAGTCCAAATTTCCTTAGAAAATGTAGTTAAATAGCGAAATAAAACATGATTTAAGATGAAAATAGGATCCAGCGTATGGGTTTTTTTGTCGAAAAATTTCTAATAAAATTTAAGCCGTTCAAGATTGAAAGAAATACATTTATTGAATACTGAAAAGTTTTATTAGTGGGACTTATGCCCTTTCTAAAATCATCGATTTATTTGGAAAAAAAATCGGATATTCTAAACACTGTTTCTTATCGACTTCAGTCGAACAAAATGCACCCCATTTCCCTGACTTCACTAGACTGCTTTTTAAAAAACGTTTCCCATGCTTCATTTTTAGTGTCTGATATATTTTTAGTGTAGGAAGTATGTCGACAATATATTTGAAGGCAGTCATTTGCTGACAATTAGATGAGACGGTCTTCAACAGCAAATAACATCGAGCTTCAAATGAGCACAAATAAACACGATATTTCAAAATAAATGTCGAAAAACTTGCGCCAACGACCCTCGCCGAAGTATTTATATCGAATCGCGACGACACAAAAATGACACGTGGAAGATGAAAATCTTCGTAGATCATACAATGGCTATATTTGAACTTCATATTTATGGATCGAGTTTCTCGTTGAGAAATGACATAATTCGTATACAGTTAATACAGCGTACAGTAAATGCGTGTACAGTACGATTATCAACAAGTCATGCACATTTTTTTTTTCTTCTTTTTTTACGGTGATGATTTACTGAATGCAAAAAAAAAAAAAAAAAATGCGAGAGCGTTAGTGCTCATTTTAGCGTTTAAAGATACTTTTTACGTTCAATGTTATCATTTTTAGCTATAGTTTAAACCATTAATGCCTAGCGTCCGTTTTTAGGGGCGGTCCAAAAAAGAGTCTGAATTTCCCCAAAATGAACATTTCAAACAAATAATAGTGTTCAATTAGTAGCTTGGTATTGTTTCAATTCGTTATTAACAGATTGCAGCACATAACCATTGTAAAGTGTGTTCTGTAGCAGTTTTAATATGATCTTTAGCAAAAATGACATCGTTCACAATCTCAAGAAAAAAAGCTAAGTTTTCAAAGTTATTCCCAGCTTCTCAGTTTATGTTAATTGCTGATGTTATTTCTTCATATAAAATGTCTTTTTAAATATTATATCATAGGCAGAAAAAAAATTTAGTTAAAAAAGTATGTACCCTCTGTGGTCTATCGTAACTTTTAAGGGACGATTTTTCTTTCCTTAATAAAACAATTATTTTTTACATAATATTTTTTGAATTATTTTTCCTGTCCATTAAACACTGTTGGTAACCAGTATACAAAATATCTTTGGAAAAAAAATGTCAGGTATTAATGGGTTAAATGCATGCATTGCTTTATTTGTACACTATTATTGCTTTTTTTTATTTTTTGGACTTTCCACGGTTACTTTGTCACCCTATTCCGCGGATAATCGATAGTCTACTGTAGTTTAAATTTTTATTGAGAATATTTACCCGCCTTTTTTTAAATACTTCTCAAAAACTACTTAAATGATATTGAACGAATTGACGCAATATGCCAATTTTCAGCTGGTTCAAGATTCATTCAAATTTTTCAGAATATAGTACCTAAGCTGAAGCTCATATAAATGTTCAAGCATGTTTTAAAACGAAACCTCGGGCTTTTAATTTAAAAGAATGTTGATGGGTTATTAGGGTGAATTGGAACTTTTTCAGTGTTGTTAACTGTTTTAGGACTGAGAACATTCAAAATTTTGAATGGGATTTTGTTCTATTAGAAACATTAACGATTTTCTTACTTTCTAGAAAATTTCTCGTAAGGTAGCTTTAGACGAATTTTCAATAGCAGTAGAGAATGGGAGACAGTGAGACAGTTTTCATTTCTTTTGTTATAGTTTCTTTCATTTTAAAGAAATTTTAATTTTTTTAAACATGATTTTAGAACTATTTAGCTGACAGTGTATGTTTTCATAATTTTTCCTTATTATCTTTCCTTAAGAAAATGATTTTCTAAAGGCTCTCTAGTTGTCCCACTGCCCCAACAGCGGGATAATGCAGTGTGTACAAAACAGTGGGACCGTGAGAAAGGCTTGCAATAATCAGCTATGTTATAATAATTTATCGTTACGATTCAGTACAGAGGTTGAGACTTTTGTATATCGGCTTTACATTTTTTATTCTCCTCCGAATCTATTGTTGCAAATTCATTGAATGTACATTATGCTTATTAATTATATTTTAGTGTCAGTGTTAGAACGAAACATATAGTGGGACATTCCACAGAAATTCAGACATTTTGTTCCATACGTGACAGCTTCATATTTCGTATCAAAAGTTATATTTGAAAAATGTAATGAACAAAGATTTTTTTGCCTATAAAACCACGCATACATGTGTGATTTCGTAGACAAAATATTTTGCTTATGAGTCAATCCATGTCAAATCACCCAGGAAAACGGGATTTTGTAACCCATGTCCTCAGATTTTGATAAAATTTGGTCTATTTAATATTTCTATGGTAGAAAGTAACCATATGATTTTTTTTTTGCCTTTATGGCTTATTTTAAACATAAAATATTGAAAATTAAGTTAGGAAAATGACTAGAACTTTTTTTTCAAAAATTTTGGTACTGAAATGTGTATATTGTGCAATAGCAACAAGAAAACGAAAAAAACACTAACTTTATTCTTTGGAATGATAGAACACACCTTCAGGTTTATTTTGTATGCTTCTATTATTGAATATGACCACCGGCTCTTCATGAAAAGTCCACTTAAGTAAACTCATGTTTTTCACATCTTTATTCTACAACTGATATTTTACTGAACTTAACATCTGAATTTGGGAGTCATAAATTATTTCTCACTTTTCTTTCTGCTTAGTAACTGTAAAAGATATTTCTAAGTAGTAGAATAGGGCTGTAAATACACTTAAAAATAAATGTATGTTTGCTTTTCAGTTGAAATTTAGGTTAGAAAAATGACTAGAAATTTTTTTCAAAAATTTTGATACTGAAATGTATATATTGTGCAATAGCAACAAGAAAAACAAAAAAAAAAAAAAAAACACTAATTTTATTCTTTACAATGATAGAACAAACCTTTAGGCTCATTTCGAATGCCTCCATTATTGAACTGGACCTCCGCCTTTTCGGGAAATGCCACTTAAGTAAACTCATGTTTTGCACAAGAAAAAAAACGCTTGTCATACTTTGTTCAAATTTTATTCAAACAAAATTGCATGATATAAATTTCAAGTATTTTTTTATTAAATCCTCATACTTTCAGCAACATATCTGAGAATTTTGAGAGATATTGAAAGATTTCGGCACCCGTCACGATTTACTGAAGAGATACGTATACATGCAGATTAGGCTTAGCAGTTGACAGAAAATTCAATTTTTTGAAAAGTTTGACGGCCTGTAAAACAAAAACCAGATCACATATGGGCAAAAGAATTCATGTGGTTACTTATCACCATAGAAATTTTAAATACACCAAATTTTATCAAAATCCGATTACATGGGTTTCATGGTTAACTGACGTGGAATGACCCGTATTACACATTTTGAAATTCAATATAGATCTGTCACGTGAGAGATAAGATGTCTTTTTTTTGCACGAAATGTCCCAGAAGTACCTCTCAGGGTTATTATTACCAAGTCTTGCCACAAAACAGTACCACACAGAGAAGCTTGCCCCAAAATCAGAGTTCCTCTAGTCAGTGGCGTAGCGAGAAATTCTTTGGGGGGGGGGGGGGTATCCTCTAGGCTAAGAAGAGTAAAATCTAAAGCTTGGAATTGTAAATAAGAGAAAACGCAATTTTATATTAATTTTAAATATACATTAGGCAATCTCAGTTGCATAAAATTGATTACATAGTGCCAAACATCTTTTAACCCTTTATGCCCTGACGGTACTCAGCTCAGAAGTACCGCTTATGAATTCAGTATGGCTGGTACTTGAAAGTACCATACCTTGTACTTTACTGAGAAACCTAAAATTGGTGTCATCTTTCGGAAACAGTTTTCATAGCGTTTACTACCAGTTCTAGGACCTAAGCCTTAGTGATTTTCAAAATTTTTATACACTGTAAATATGTTATTTGATGTAATTTCTACTAAGAAAAACAAAAAATATGTATATGAAAAGTCATTTACAGGTTAATTCGAGTCATAAAGGGTTAAAAAAGAAAAGTAACATTAATTTTCATCATAGACGTTTAATTTTAGCTTCAATGGAGGGTTTCGGACCCAGGAACTACCCCCTTTCCTACGTTATGCCTCCATTAGTAGGGCACAGATGGCGGGGGGGGGGGGATCTTTGGGACTTCGCTTAAGGTATACGTACACACTTGGACATTTTTTTTCACTCTAAAAATCTAATGTTTTAACAGTAGGTCACTGGTGTATGTTTAAAACCTTTTCGAAATAAAAATCTAAGAAAAACTTAAATAATTATTAACTAATTCAGATTTAATTAGGGTCATTTTCACCATATGCTTACATTTCAGAATTTTTAAGTATTTTTTTTAACTTGCTATTTTCTTTTACAATCACTAACAGATGTTTTGTCACATATTTTAGGTGTGTGAAAAAGTAATTGGTTGTACACTTTGATGCATAATTAAGTGTTCAAATACTGTTGTAAAACTTTAAGTTGCAAGGAAAATTGTCGTCCGTTAACATACAAAATCAATATGAAATCTCACTTTTAAAGTATATCATAGCTCCTAGAACCAGATTCATTTGAAATTATTTGCATCCCTGAAGCTTAAAACGATGTTTGTGATCATTAAAGTATTAATCAAAAACTGTATGGTAACGGACTTGACATTTGGTAACGGATTTGACCAGTAACGGACTTGACATTTCAACCAAATTGTCAAATTATATCTAGGTTGTCGAATTTAAAAATTGAACACTAATATGCATTTTCTTAGAGTTCTGTAGTAAACAATATTTCGGGGTAATAGTTGCGAAAAAGTAAAAATTAATACTAAAATCTTTGGTAACAGACTTGACAAAGAATAAAAATACGCACCTAGAAGAAATCTTGTGCGAAACGCCACAGCAATATTTCTCGACTCAGGAAAACAAAATGGTACGAAATAGTTACGTCACTAGTTTGTTAAATTAACTGAATACGTGTTACCATCTTTTGACTGCAATAAATATCTTTTTTATCTAAAATAATCTTAGGGTAACGAACTTGACTAGAACTGCCGGACAAAATATATTCATACATTTCTTAATGAAAAAAAATTACTATTGACAATATTTGTTAAGAATATCTTACACTAATAGTCAATATACAGAAATAATTTGTTGTATATACTTTTTTATACAATTAAGTATATGAAAAAAATAGTTGAACTTGCGAAAATTGGAAATGGACAAACGTTTTTGCCTTGATTCTCATTTTTAAAGACTTATATAAAAATAAATAAATAAATTTCAATAATTTTTTGAGTGATAGAATTTTTTGGGGGGTATTGCTTGCAGAAAATAATTGTTTGCATTAAATTTAAAATATAAGTTATGCTTCAAAATCGTCTTTTTAACCTCTGGACAGCAAATGTAAGCAAATTTTGAAAATGACCCATTAGCTAATTAGCACATTTTTTAAATCACGATGTCTTAAAATTGAGTTTAAAGATTTGTAAACACGTTGTAAGCAATGGCAGCACCTAAAGAAAAACCCTTGCAACTCGATAAATATTTCACATATTGACAACATCTTAGTATTGTTTGAAAGCTAACAGATTGGAAAACATTTTAAGACAATGAAAGAAAATATTGATACTTTGGACGATTTTCGAGATTTTAAGTGTGTACATATACCTTAAGACAACCCCAGAAGCATGAAAATGAACTCTTTTGATAAAAACAAACTGCTTAAAACTGTTTTTTGGACTTGACTCTAGAAAATTTACCGAGTGATAGCCCCCATCCCCCTCCTTAATTTCACTAAAAATAACTTCAGTTTTTTTTTCTCTAGGACTTCAAATTCGAAAACCTTCTGAAGGAGTGTCACTTATCCTCCCACTAAGCATTTCTGGATGCGCCACCGGCCTCCATCCTTTTGTATAGGCTATCTCCAAATTTTAAATTTCTTCACTTACACCCGTTTGCTTCTCACCGCCGCACACGAATTCTCCTATTTCGTCTGCCCATTTGTAAATAAATCAATTCCAAAGAGAAAGGTGAATAATACTGGGTTTCCGTAAGTGATGGTCGAACTTGAGATGGCACAACGGGTCAGACTCGGGGTTAATCCCTGCGCGTCAGCGTTGGGTATTAAAGACATCGGCCAACCTCACTGACACGACAAGCTGTTTGATCGACACCGACTCAAACAGAAAATTTTTCAATCACTGACTGAGGCTTAGCTTGTTTTTTTACGCATGCGATTGAAGAAAAAACGCTTGACATTAAGAGGCACGTGCTTAAATATCTAAACCGTCTACTTTGAGGCTCTTTGTGATACCGCGGTTTAGGTCGCATTACTTAAGGGTTACCTGATGATGAGTTATTTTTTTTTTAATTTATATACATGATTGCAATTTGAGGAATGTGAAGTATTCAAAAGATGATACAAAAATAGTTAAAGTTTTCTTGGAAAGAAAGACAATATAATCGTAGCATCTGCTCGTATATTCTTATAAGCCAATACAATCTACAATATAAAATAAGTACTTTCGAACAACTTTACCATTACGGACGTAACAATCAAACTTAAAACACACATAATTACAATGTGAAAATCTACAGTTTCCTTTTTTCTCTCTTTTTTTTTTAATTTTATGTTATTTATGCTATCCTAAATTTTGATGCGGATTCCTTGTTTTCAAAAAAAAAAAAAAAATCAGTTATGCTTAAAGTTTGATTGTTACGTCCTTAGCGGTGCAATTGCACTTTCTTAAACTCTTTTAGGTTTCTTTCCTTTTTCCTTAATAAAGAGGCGTTGGCCAAATAATTGACTTTTGACTAATCGGAATGTTCTTTAAAAAAAAATGTAAATAATAAATAAAAAAAAAAAACTTGACACTTTAATCATCAATAGACCTGTACAGGCAAGACGTATTTTAGGAGCTCAACAGGCGTATTTCATGCATTTGAATTCGGAAATACGTCTTCAAAAATTTAGTCAAGCACCTTTTCAAGCTCTGTAACCTTAAAATGTATCATTGAGATGAATGAAGAAAAAAATAAACACATAATAAAGTTTTTAAAATATAACGTTTTCAGAAATTTTATTGACTAGTTAATTTTTTTAATTTTAATTATATAAAATGTCATTCATTGTGTTGAAATCAACTTTGTTTCTTTTCTGTATTAGCTTAAAGGGATCCAGCGCCTCTGGCGAACTTATGAAAGGGCTCTCCCCCCTCAATCTGTCCCAGTAGGAGGCCATTGGAGGTCACTGTGAACTTCCGAAAAATATCCTTATTCGGAAAATTTTGATTGATTTGGAAACTTTAGAAACAATACATGCAATTCACCGCTAGAGAGAGACAATATTGCAACTTTGATATTCTCTTTTGAAATGTTTTTAATGATGCACAGTGCTCCTTTTCATTAGTTGTTATGTACGCATGATATGTGTACTTGCTCCTATTTTATCGCTTGGTAAAATTGGAATTTCATTCGGCGAATGGAGAATTTTCAATTTCCTAAAAATTTTAGTTCGTGACGCCACTGCCTCTCCCTATCATTTCACATAAATTTAGTAAAACCAATAAATAATAGTTGCAATTTGTTACTAAACTTTTTTTCTTCTGAGAATTAAGTATTGTTTATTTTCCCCTTCTAGCTTTTGTTCTAAGAGTTTTTTTTTTCTTTAATAGTTTTTTACTAATAAAATAAAAAAAAAATCTTACCAAATCTTCAAATTTTTCTAGGGGGGAGGGCAAAGGGTGTATACACAATGTAAATTTGCCAAAAAATGGCAAAAAACCACACCTACTTACATGTAAATACATTGATTTCCCAAAGTCAGGGGGGGGGGCAATTGACCCCCTGAACCCCGAAATGACGGGCCTGTCAAAATGCCACCCTCCCAGCTGCTGCATCTCTTACGAGAGTCACTCCTGCCAACTCTTTTGTACGCCACTGCGTTTCTCAAGCACTGCCTTCTACGCCACTGCCTTCTTTAGCAAGTTTTTTTTACGGAAGAGATCACTTTTACATTCATCACTGATCTCGTATCTTTCCATCCCCCAAAATAAATTCTATTCCTCTAATATTGTCAATGAAGATCATTAAGCCTCGAAAAAAAAAAAAAAAAAAAACAATAAAAAACTAGCTATGTCTTTGCTATAAGCTTAGCATGATTCACCGATTTTTGAAACGCTTTTTATTTAAAGGCCGATAAAGATGAGAGATTATCTCCTCCGAAAGAAAGATTCTTGTAGTACTACTAATTTCTACTGTTGCGGAGAATTTTTCGTTTTTTAAATGAAACGAAAAAAAGCATTTTTTAAGTTTTTTCATTTTTGACTAAAAAAAATGGGAGGGGAGGGGACGCGCGCAAAACAATCAGTAGCGCACATAGGGGTTAGCAGGAGTGGTTCTTGCCACTGTCGCTACTGTCGGGGGGGGGGGGGGCATTTTGATCAATGTAAAAGAAAAAAAGTTAAGGATTTTTTTTGTTTTTATTATATTTGTAGAAAAAAAAAACTCATAAAAGGAAAGCTTGAATGGAAAATGAAACATCTAATAAGGAAGAACATTGGGTATGATTGAAAACATTTTTAAAAAATAGATAGAACACCTAAGTTACAATATTGTCTTAAAATCTGAAGAATAATCAACATTTTCTGAATAAGGGATTGTTTAGGGTTGTCACAGTAACCTCTCGTGACCTCCTTTCTAGATGACCATGAGGAGAGGTGGCGTGCAATTTCTTAAATTCACCATTGGCGCTGAATCGCCTGGGTACGCTACTGTCAACAATGTATGTCAGCTGAAGGGCTTGGGAGATGAAGGAGTTATGTGACAAAACCGAAATTGCGAGTGATTAAAGTTCAAAGTTTTATTGTTGCAGCTTTTTTGTTTTCTGTGTTGTTGTTGTTGTTTCTAATACCACTCGGGTATCCGAGCCCGAGTAGATGAAATCTGCTCGATTTAAGGCAGGAAAGATACGGCTTCCGTTTTTAAGAGCACCATTTAGGTGGAAGACCGATTTAAGCTCAACACACATGCCATAAGGACCCGTTCATAGGGTAGGCATCCATTCATAACTCCCTTTCACACACAGAAAGGACAATGACAGGAGAGAGAGAGAAAGTACGCCCATGCCCCAGCCGGGACTCGAACCCGGGGCCACCGCATCACGGTCAGACGTCGCTGACCACTAGACGAGGTGGCCGGCTTTGTTTTCTGTTTTTGTCGATAGTGAGCGTATGAAACTGGTTGAATGACAACTACTTTTTGATGTACCAATGTAAGTTTTATTTGCTTACCTGTATCCATTGCTTACCATTCATTGTCCAGAGTGTATTTTCAAAAAATGTAACATAGCTCCTTCATCCTCAGTCTTCAGTTGTGTGTGAGCTTTTCAGTTTGATGTGCTTTTTACTATATCAGATAAAATATTTGAAATACCGAAAGTTCGACCAATATTTTATTGACCAGTATTTTATTTTTTTCCCAAATAATACTTGAAAATTCAACAACAACTTATTGGAAACCGGTAAACATAGTATATATTCAAAAATGATTTTTTTTTTTTCACAAAATCTGATATTCTTTGAGGAAAAATGAAACTTATTTCTTAAGGCTTGACATTACTGTACGCTCTGAAAAATAACATCGGTTCTGTGCTCTCGTTTAGTCTTCGAGAACTGCCCATAACGGCTCTCCCCCCCCCCTTCTACTCATGTTGATATAATTCGATGATAAAATGCCTTCAGATATCAAAAGCTTCCGAGATGGTGCAAGGAGGGGGGAGGGGGGCGTTATGAATTCTCTCGCAGGTGCAGGTTTCCAGATGATTTGGGAACCGGTTCGTCTCATTACAGCTTATTTTTAGGGGGGGGGGGTGGAAACGGCCAGCAACGAACACTATGATTATTGAGCCAAGAACGCTTTTGGGTTCTTATGTGTGGAGAATTTACGAGGCCCTGACTGAGAATTTGGGTTTAATTGTTTTTATGAATTGTTGGATTGGTTTTGTCGCATTGGTATTCAGAGCGGGTGGAGGGGGGTAATTGCGTACAGTCTGGTAATGAAGAAATTGCGTCTCCGATTTTGGATGAACATGCTGCACGTGCAACAGGTGAAGGGATTTTGTAATTTCGGAGCTCTGTGGGAAGAGAAAGGGTTGAAAAGTGGGATTTGGAATTGGGGGGGCGGGGGAGACCACTTTGCACATTTTGCAGGCAGGTTTTATGGACAATAGGATGTTTGTATGTTTAACAAACAATCCTTTTTAGATAATGTAAGTTAGGGGTAATTTTCAAAGAATGTTCCTCAGTCTTCATAGATCATTCTTAAATATAGTGCTAGGTTGAAAGATCATCTATATTTGACCAAACTTTAAGTTTCATTTTTGATGTCCATTATTAACGTTTTCGAGCAATTAATATGTCAAATAATGCCTTAGCCCTTGCTTAGGGGCGGTTACTCCCCTAACACACACAAGCGGTAGTTTTGAGGACTGTTTTCTGGCACTTCTCGGTTTCGCTCTTGCCTCACTTGGCACGGTAAGAACGACCCATGTCCCATTCCAAACTTTCCAAAGGTGAGAAAGTTTAGAAACTGAAATTTGAAAATGAGTCCGCTTTACTAATTTTTCGTCTTTTATATCGGTCCTAGTGTGGTAGTGCATAGTGGAGAATACATTCAGACGCGTATCGATTAAAAAGGTCAAGAGAAACTATATTTCTTAGGGATGAAGGAATTAAAAAAATGACTTGTACTCAAAATTTGTCGCTTAATCCTACAAAGCTTCAACTTGGATCAAAAACAGTACGTGACAGCAAAGTAGATAACAACTGAATCGGGATGCCTCAAAAAACAAAAAAATGTACTTGAACCGTTTCGGAAACAGTGTCCCAAATAAGTCAGATTTTAATGAGAGAAGCAGCATATGTAGCATGGTGACTAAAAAATGAATGTTACTTTCTCTGATGAAAATATATAAAATTTAGATAGCCTAGGTGGATTATAATTCTATTATCGTGACTTGAAGAAAGATACAAATAGTGCTGTGTTGCTTTTCCCATTAAAATCCGGCTTCTTTGGGACAGTTTCCGAAAAGGCTCAAGCACCTTTTTTTGTTTATTGATGCATCCTGATTCAGTTGTTCATCGACTTACGCTGTCAAGTGCTGTTTTTGATTCAAGCTGAAGTTTTGTAGGATTTTGGGATAAATTGTCAGTTTGAGCTGTTTTTACAATGCCTCCATCCTTCAGAAATATAATTTTTCTTGGCCTTTTTAAACGATACGCATGTCTGCATTAACACTCTTCGAAATAAAACACTGTGCACTACTACACTAGGACCGATTTAAAAGACGAAAAAATAGTAAAGTGGACCCATTTTCAAATTTCAGTTTCCAAACTTTCCAATCTTCGGTTGACGAGAACTGCATACATTTTGGTATTTTTATCATTCATTGAGAAATCTCTGCTCTTAAGAGTTTAAGAAAAAGTTCATCCTTTCCTCCCTCAATCACGTTTTAAGAGCTATTTGCATAAAACCTGACTTGCGTATAAACTTTTGTGACAGCCAAAAACTGTCTCTTTTAATTTCCGATTTTTGTTTCGGTTACATTTTTCAAAACTCCAAACCTATATTTGGGATCATATTGTCCACCTACAGTAGAAATTTGAACGCATTCTGCGTAATAGTTTTATTTTTATTCAAATATTTGCATTGTGCTCAAACTTTTGTGACGCGTGGTAAATGAATAGCTGTTAAATAAATATCTTTAAAAAACTCGAAGAGCTGCTAAATTTGACGAAGAAAGAATAATCCTCACTATAGAACGTAGATGTTCTTTGAGGGTTAGATATCGCTATACGGGTGATTCTACGATCAATGCGTTTTTTGTGTCCCCAAAGAAAAAATAATCTGTTTAATTTCACACTCATTATATCACTAGTAGCCGCTATTTTTATGATTGTAGTGGTAAGGGCCAGACGAAATTTCAATTTTTGGGGGGTTTATCGATACCAGGGGAAAATGCGTTGCCAGGGGAGTGACACTATTGGCGGAATTCTGGTTTGATTTACAATTATTTCAATTATTTTTCGGTGTAAAATGATAGTATAGACTCATTTCTATAAGACCTGTAATCAAAAAAAATTTTCACGTTGTAATAAAATGAAAAATTTAATCCTGAAAACACGATATGTTGCATACAAGTCGCACCGCAGATCCCAAATAAAAATACTTCCCGTATTATTTACGTTCATTCAAATTGCTTTCACAGGGGCAATTAGGATTAAAAATGAAATTAATTATGCTTATATCACAGTTTTAATGTATATTTACCCTTTTTTTGAACAAAAATGCCAGGGGAGTGACGCCAGAGAAGTGACAAAATCACACATTACCTATAAAAACAGCATCACGCGTTCTTCTTACCAGAACTTCAAGTAAACCGTGATGTCTGCACACAATAAGCATTACATTTTACATACGCATACTTATGTAACGATGAAATATCAAAAGTTATACTTACCAGGGGAAATACTACAGCGACTGGCACAGTAAGCTTTGAGGCACTTTCAACAAGAACCGATGCAATAATATTCGAATTTTTTTAAAACCTCTTAGCTTGCTTTTAACTTTACTCAGTATTACACTGGTTATTCGCAATCAACATCATTCTTATGCATTTTTTATACTAAATTTCAGTCTTTGAAGTTCGCCAGGTGGAGGTGACACTATTGATATGGCCCGTTGAAAAGTGTATTTTTTTTTAATAATAATAAATATTTTTTCAATGTTTACTGATGAAATTGGTTTCTCTGTTAATGTAAGTGTATGATTATGGCAAAAAACATTATGCCACGTTAGCAAAAATTGAGCGTCGAACATGTTTGTATAAAAACTAGTATTTGAACATGCCAGGGGAGTATACATTTATGACTATTTTCGGCTGTAAATGCTAAAATAAAATAATTGCAGTGAATTAATTGGGTGGTCCATATAAAAGATAATAGTCTGTAATGCTTCAGCATGCAAAAACATTATTAAAATCAGTTTTACATGAAGTTTTTCCATTGGCCGTCTGAATTCAAATAGCGTAGAATGACCCATACAATGAAGAAACGAAACACGTCCACTGTTGACAGCTTAGTTTTTAAAAATAAAACCTTTTTGTGGAAAACAAGTTTGAGATCACTGAATTAAAAATTATATATCCTTAAATGATCCCAGCGTTACGATGCGTTGCAATACATTTAGTTACATGTCGAGCACGGTTTCTAAAGCACTTTTCAGGGTCACATGGCTTATCACGATGAGTTAGTGCCGATTGGAATGAAGTAGTGTATGTGAAACACAGACATAGCTAAGATTTTATTGAAGCCATTTACAGACTTCATGATACTGTTTGGGGAGGGGAATTCACTTTTAGGCATGAAACATACAAAAATTGTATGGACCGTAATAGTGACCAATTTCGTGAAAAATGGATCTTTCCATGGATAAAGGGAAACTCATGGCTGCAAAAGTAAACTTCTCCCCTCTCAAAAAAAAAAAAAAAAATAAAAAAAAGAAATAAATAAAAAAAAATAAATTAATTAATTAGTTAAAAATAAATTAAATAAAACTTCACATATCTCACTATAAAATGATGAAAGTTACAGTTAATTTCCTGCTTCTTTTAAACCATTTAGAGGAGCATTTTGAAACTCTCTTACTGTCTCAGGTTCAGTACTGCGATGAAAAAATCTGAAAAAACATAATTTTCCAAAAAAATTGGATTTGGAGATGTCTACTTTTGCATCAACACGATTCAAGTGTAAGATGACAGAGAAAAAAATTGTGTTTGACATTTTGAATTTAACAACAAATAAATGAAAGTAAGAAAGAAATAGTCACATGTAAAAACTCTAATTGCTTTTTGCCCTATCTTCCCTCTGTGCAAAAGTTTCGTTTTTAAATATAAAGTGCACAAATATGATAGAGTAAATTTTTTCGACTGATTGCCCATATTTAATGCTTAAAATACATTTGTAGTCTGTAGAAAGAATTTATAGCTTTAAGTATCTCAATATGAAAGATCTATTAGCTGCATTAAACAAGTGATTTCTGCGAAGAGTTTGAATCCAAGCTTAGTTTAAAATTATCAGTTAGTCTTCATAACGAAATACTGGTCCTCAAAGATGTGAAAACTATCTGTTTCAGAATAGCGAAGACATAAAACATTTTTGAACAGGGAAACAATAGCCAACGTTAGCTTGATGTGATTTTTCCTTCAATTAAAATTGATGAATGTGTCATTCTTTCAAATCAGTTCATTTGTATTCATACCTACCTGTTCTTTCAATAGTCCATAACTTTCATTTCAGTCAATGGGCAGTAATTCATTGATATATTCTTTTACTTTTTGTCATTGTTTTAAAGTTAAAAAGGAAAGCTGGCCATTACCTTACATCAATATATTTCGCTTTAATAGTTTAGAGACATAGTATCTTTTGTAATACCTTCCTGCTGTATATCGAAAACTTTCCTTGACATTGTATATTTCGAACCTTACAATTCTTTCCTTACGTACCTAAAAACTTATTATCGTAATCATATTAACTTTTCCACGTCGTTTCCGCTTGATTTTTCAACATTCCCTTCCTGGCACCGTAGGTAGAAAACGTTCCATTTGAGGATTTTTCGTAGTCTTTCCAATGAGATCAAGATCAAGACGATAGGATAATTATTTCTCTAGATAGAGCCATTTTTGTGTCCAAAATTAGATTTCGAATAAAAAAGAATTATTATTCGAACTTTTTCTGACCTGGTCTAACAACCTTCCCTGAACTAACCTGCACCTTCTGTAAAAATTGGAACGAAAGCTGTTGGGTAGTTTCTGAGTTTACCCCAGGCACACATATTTTGGAATTTGTGTTTTATATATACACTGGCGGAAAAAAAATCCCAACACCAAGAAAGACTTGAGCTAGATAAACGAAATTTGGTAGGCGTGTTTATACAACTGAAAGATGACATCGATTGAAATTTCGCGCTCCGCGCATAAGTGTGGCGCAGCTGGAGTCACTCAGAACATGCAAATAAGGCTTGTTTTAAAAGCGTGTTGTGCCGCTCGTGAGTATTATTTTTCCGTGAAATTTGACGAATTGCGTTCATGTTAGTCAGGAATGCCTTTAAGAAGACGAAAAAGCCATTATCAACAGCTCACCGAGTTTAAACGAGGTCGTACAATTTGGCTACGAGAAGGTGGATTTTCATTTCGCGATATTGCAGAAAGACTTGGGGTGGAATGTTTCCACCATGCAAGATTATTGGAAGCTATGGTCAAGGGATGGTACTACCTCAAGAAGATCGAGTTCCGAGCTGCCACGTGGCACGACTGAGAAGGAAGATCGCCGAATCTTGCGTACGACTGTGGCGCATCGTACTGCATCTGCGGCTGACATTCGAGCTGTAGATGGTACCGTCGTGACCCAAGGAACGGTAAGAAACTGTTTACTTCAAGGACAGCTCCGAGACAGGCAGCCTGTAGCCAGTATTCTATTGACTGCAAACCATTGCCGTTTTTGACGGCAGTGGTGCCAAGACAGAGCTCACTGGAGGTCGGAGTGGAGATCTGTTGTAATTTTTGATGAAAACAGATTCTGCCTTAGTGCCAGTGGTGGCTGTATATTGGTCAGAAGGAGGCCAGGGGACCGCCTGCATCCAAGCGGTCTACGGCCTAAACACACGGGACCCACACCTGGAGTCATGGTCTCTGGAGCAATTTCCAAGAACAGCAGGAGCACTCTTGTGGTTATCCCAAACTCACTGACTGAAAATCGAGCATCATCCACAGTCAGCAATGACGGTCCTAATATTGACACAACAAGTGCAACAAGCATGGCACTCCATACCACAAAGTGACATTCGGCACTTATGACATAATGCATGCACGCTTTCAGGCTTGCCTTCAAAATTCTGGAGGTTACATCCTCTATTAAATTAACATAATTTCACATTTGCACAGCATTTTCTTGAGCTTAAATTAGCCAGTGATCTTGTACATTTAATCAATTAAACTTGTCAACTAGACAATTGCATTACCCAAGTTTCATTACACTATTGCAAATTTTTCTTGGTGTTGGGATTTTCTTTTCCGCCAGTGTATGAAGATGAGCCATTTTCAGCGACTGTCAGCGGACTTCTCACTTAGAATAAAGTTTCACTGCAGTAGTAACTAATCACTAGATCATCTGAAAAAAAAAAAAAAAAAAAAAGGGATTTTATTAGTTATATAAAAATTACGTGTCCCTGTGTTTGTGGCCAATGGACTCCTCAGCTACTGAACCGATTTTAACCAAATTTTGCACGCAGTTTCAGTTTGGTCCAACTTAAATGAT
This sequence comes from Uloborus plumipes, assembly GCA_038373865.1. Lineage (NCBI taxonomy): Eukaryota > Metazoa > Arthropoda > Arachnida > Araneae > Uloboridae > Uloborus > Uloborus plumipes. The sequence goes on from JAXGGA010001411.1 coordinate 104,840, forward strand.
AGGATAGTCTTTGTCTCAATTTAGGACTGCAATATATTTTTTATTGCAAATTATCTATTTAGCTACCAGCTTTTCTGTATTCTTGGCTTCTATAAGATAAAATCTGCTACTGGGTTGTCAGTTGCTTCGGAAGCAAAAAGCAATAGTGGTAACGATCATGGATGTCGAATCGGTTTCTGGCATATTTGTCCCAATTCTCTTAATTTAAATTGTACGTGTAAGTATTATTAAATCAATGTTCGGAAAAGTATTATTTGCTTACTTCTCCTTTACTTAATTCAATTTATTAAAGCAGTTTAGATACTTAACATATGCTATTTTGTACGTTTTAAATATATTTTTCACTCATTTTTCGGTACAAATATTTTTTTAGGAAAATTATTTTAGTGAAAAATATCATACTTTTTCGAGCTTTGAGTTTTAAAATATTCATATTGTTTAGTGATTTTTATGTCAGGTGTATTTAGACAAAGAAAGGCTCACTGCATTATGTGATCTTTTACTTATGTAATATTTAAATTTTTAGTGATTTAGTTCAGAATTGTATTTGCTAAGCGTATCCATCTGCAGCAATAAATTTGCAAATTATCGTTCAACAATACATTTGGTATTTACTATTCAAAAAATAAATTCTTAGGAGGGAAAATGTACTGTTTTATGGTGCGAAGATTAAAATTATTTTTATACACATAATTTTTACCGTCACATTGCTTTGTAGCATAAATATACACCTCATAGTTTACGATTCAAAATTCGACTGTTTCGTAAATATCGTACCTTTTCGGGTTCTTAAGTTATACAATACTCATTTTTTTTTGTGATTTTGTATTTCAATTGTATTGTAATAAAAAAAGGTTTTACTGCAATTTGTGAACTTTTACCTGTGTAATATTAATATTTAGAGTGATTCTGCTCAGAATTGTATTTTCTAAACGTACCTCTCTGCATTCATAAGTTTTCAAACTATTACTATTATAGCTTTTTTTTTTTTACTTAGTAAATACAAGTGTATTCTTGGACGACAATTTGCACATTTATAACCGTAGGTAGTACGGTAGGTCGCTCAGTATATAAAATTTTTAACTAAATCATACCTTAGCCACAGCAACGCGTGGCTGGGTCAGCTAGTTAGTTATATAAGTTTCTGCAGGTAACCACGTCACTTTTAAAATTCTTTAATGCAATTTAAAAATAGCAAAGCTGCAAGTTTTTTCGATGAAAACAGTCATTTTGATTTCTAAGGGCTGTAAAAAATGGACGTCCGCAGAGATACTGTTAATGCTCATTTCTTCATAAAAATGAATGATAATTTATATAAGAATGTATTTGAAATGCTATTTTATGATATTGTGATTTCAGAAATAAGTGTATTATATCGCGTTGATAAAAACAAACAAAGCAGAAAGATTTTTATTTTTTTTTTGCATTGAATTAACCCTCTATCCACCCCCAACCCCCCTTAAAACAATAAATGTTTCGTGATGGTAATTTTCTGTGCCCGAATTTAGTTTAAGCATGCTAAAAATACCCCTAAAGCATTCAAACTCCAAAGGCATCAATTTCATTGTAGTCTTAACTCATGCTACAGCTCAGATCTTTTATTTTTACAGCTGTTCTTTCCCTGCATTATGGTTTCCATTTGTTTTCGAAAATAAAATGCGTACTTTTGGTGTACAATGTCGCATTTTCATTGAAAAAGCAGAGAAATCATCCATGTATTAACTGTCTACCTTACAACAATATACCAAAAAATTAAAAACAGCATTTAAAGCACAGAATAGCTAGAAAAAAGTTAACATCGACATTTTTTGGTGGAATAAAGTACCAATTCTCTGCAAACGAATCTGTAAACTTATAAAGAAAAGCCATCCAACAAAATTGTTTGACAGTTTTTCGAAGTTGGTATGCTTTGCATGCCATGAAGCAACTGCGTTTTAATCTCTTTTAATCCATTTGGGAATACGATAGGATCATCGGTTGTCATCAGTTGTGGCTGATGTCTGTCAAGACGGCAATTAAACTGATGCACGACGTCTTCGAGTAAGGAATGTGGAAATTAAAGCACAAATTTTACGTTGACATTTTTTGGTGCTACGAAGTATCAATTCTCAGCAAATGAATCTGTAAACTGATAAAAGAAAAGCCATCTAACAAAATTGTTTGACAGTTTTTCGAAGTTGGTGTACTAAGAAAGCCACTGCATTTGGATCCCTTTTAATCCATTTGGGAGTAGGATAGGATCATCGGCTGTCATCAACTGTGGCTGGTGCCTGTCAAGACGGCAATTAAACTGATGTACGACGTCTTCGAGTGAGGGATGTGGAACTGTTCTTTGCGAAGTGGGTGTCGGAAAATAAGTTGCTCCAGCGGGATGCTCCTACCGTCGACTGATTTATAGGAAACGGATCGTTGAAAAAGGGAGATCCTTTGAATCCACAACTTTTCCCGACATTTTTTTTTCCTTTCCCTTTGAGGTGAAACCACCACGCTGACTCATGTAGGAGCATGTTATGGGAAAGGTCAAACAGGCTAAACTACCCATTTGTTAAAGGTAGCCATTATTATTTCAACGCAAATTTAACACGCGGCAAAATGCACATTATTATTTTAACGCAACTAAAAATAATGACTGTCATTCAAGGTATTTTTGAGTAAGTCCGGTAATTTTTGTGCCACCACATGGCTTTTATATTATAGTGATTATTATACAGTAACATCTCGATATATGGCTCTTGTTGGGAGACGACCAAAATGCGCGATATAACCGAAAATGCGATATAACTGAGGTCTAAGAATTGACTATTCAACGAACGATTAAATTAATGACGTGTACCTACGAAAAGATTAGTTTATTATCATATTTAGAGGATTATTTTCTATTAAAAACAGAAGAAAAATAGTCTTCCAATTTATCTTTTAAAATTAAAGTAAAAAGGAATTCAATATTTTTATTGGGTGGTGGAATACGAATTGAATTGCAGCTTAAACTGCAGCGAATTAAGTGTATGGAAAATATGTCAGAGTTTTGTTATTTGATTTAAAAACGGGGAAAATACTTTTTCTTCTAAATACAGGTTTTTTTCTGGTGACGCCAAATGTGAAGAAATGTTTTTCTTTCAAATACAAATAATTTTTCTGGGGACAAGGGGCGAGGAAGGGAAAAGCGCGATATATCCGAATGAGCGATATAGCGGGACGCGATGTAACGAGGAGTAACTGTATAAAAACTATGAGGTTTAGAAAATTTTAAAATCATAAGAGCAGGAGTTTCATGTTATGAACTAGCAAGCAAGAATGCTTCACTGAGACTGTTAGGTTTAAGAAAATGTTGAAGAAAAAAAAAAGGGTGTTGCTTAGTTATCAGAACTGGCTCTAAGGTATCCTGAATGATTGACTATACAGTAGAACTTCATTAATGTGAACTAATAGGGGATACAGGTCTTAAATACAGGTCCGAATTGATGAGTTAAATTTCTATTTTGAATCCGAGAGAATGAAGTATAAAACTTCATAAGAGAAATTGTTAAAAATACCATTCAAAAATACAAAATACGGCTTGAAAAAGTAAATGATTTGGATAACTCACCTTTTATATAAGGGCGATTCTCAGTAAACTCTTAATTGGCTGCCCGAACCTAGTATTTAAAAAATAATAAAGTAATTATCCCTCTTAATACAAGTAAAGCATTAATACTTTGTAGCCCAATTGTATGTGGAGTGATAACAATTAAAGGGGCAAGTGGATAAAGGTGATATGTGACATTTGAATTTCGCCGATATACACAAATTCAAATTGGTGTGTTTTCAATTGTGTTCACTTATAAACACAATTGAAGGGGCAAGTGAATAAAGGTAATATGTGACAATGTTTTAAATTTCTAGAAAAAGCTTTAAAAAAATATTATCTAATCACCTTCATCCATGGTAAAAAGTGTGTTTTTCCAAAATTGTCACATATCACCTTTATCCACTTGCCCATCAATTAATTTTTTTTTCTAGAAATTATCTAAGCACCAAAAGCACAGTCCCCTGGCTGTCCCAATCCAACAGTTTAACACTTAAAGGCAATATTTCAAAAAACCCATTAACACTACATACATTTGGCAAATTATATCTAAAAATAGAATAATGCAACTATATCTTTTTTATGAAATAAGGTCTAATTACGTATTTCTAAAACTTAAAATTGTCATGTAAATTCTGTCCGCAGATTTTTCAAACGGTCCCCTGCCACAAATTCAAAGCTCCAATAGAAAAAATTTGTTACTCTTGAAATGTTTTTTTGTTATGAAGTTTAAAATAATCAGTGTGAATTTGCTGAAATTGCTGAGAGCTGTGTTGAAACGATATTTTGTTTAGTTTGGGAACCACATTTGTGATGAAAGTATGCATCAAGGTCGTTGCGAAAACAGTTCTCTGGGAAGTCATTTTATTAATGTCAATTAGTTTAACATATTAGTTATTATGTCCACGATTTGTGCCTAAATTTATAGGTAGTCTCGTAACTCGTGTTCCAATAGTTTTGTAGACATTACGCAGCAAAGAGCAAAAATACAGTCACCTGGCACAGTCCCCTGCCTAGTTATACTAGGCGGGGGACTTACTTCCTATCATGATTTATCAGAAAAACTAAAACTCCAATTGGCCCTCTTTCAAACCAAAGTAATAGATTCATTTTCTGAGAAATAGTATTATAATTATACGAACATTTCAAAAAATCATGCCCGGACAGATTTCGTGTGAAAAATGACGAGTTTACAGAGATTCGCCCGTAAATACAATATGTGCGACTAATAAATGACTGTCCGGTATAATGGGATATGGATTAATGAGGGTTTATTATATGTGTAGAAATAACCATCACACTGAATATGAAGGACTTTTGTTGTTGTATCTTACAACATAATTTAGAATAAAATAATAACATTGAGAGTAAATAAATTTCAGGACTCTTAGATTAGGATCATTTGAGTTTAGAATCTTGCACTATTTTCTTTTTTTTTTCCCTTTCAAAAATCAGGAAAAAGTTTGTTAACACGTATAGCTAGTATTGGGTACGCCAAAATGACAGAAAAGTTTTTGTTAATCAGTTTTTGGCTCTTCAAACAAATTGTATTCTTTCGATAACAAGCGCATTCTATACAAGCCTATTTAAAGCATTTTCGATGTGATCATTTAAAAATAATCTGATGCCGTGAACACATACAGCACCATGTTCTTCTTCCCTTTCTTTTCTCCATTCTTCCCTTTTTGAAGAAAAAGAAACTTATCTTCGCTCCGTATTGCGTGTTATGGAGGAAAGAAAAAGGTAGAAGACATTTTTTTTTTCCTTTTTATATTTCGTAATAGTAAGTTGTATATTGGTATCCATAGAGGGAAAGAAAAATTCGGGGGGGGGGGATGATATAAAATATTTTCTTCTATCTCACAAAGGCTTGAATTTGCGAACTATTTGGAACAAATGTATTTTTACCTCTTATTTTTAGAAAAAACAATCCGGAGTATATTCAGGCGCGTCATTTCAAGTTTTTCCAGGGGGTCAAAGTGTGCAAACACAATGCGATTTCATCGGAAAACAACAAAAACCATTCCCACTTATATGTAAATGCATTGATTTCTCAAAGTCAGGAGGGGTTCAATTAGCCCCCCCCCCCCTGACCCCCCTAAATGACGGGCCTGAGTATATTATATATGGGTGGGTTTAAAAAAAGTCCTCCCCCCCCCCCATTAACTCTTCTAGATGTTCGGCTTCATGTGATTTGCTTAATTCATGGTGTTACATACTGCAATTTTGCGTGGAATTTTAGAATTAATTTTCAAGATTGTTATTTACTCGCTATTCTTCACTGGACTGAGGACCAGGCGCTTATGCAGTGGAAAGGAGGGAGGGACTGACCCCCTCCTTTGCCCCTGTGAGCCAAGTATAGTTAGAAATGTTATTGATAACGAACTACAGATTCAATTTTTCCCAATCGGAGCAAATTTTCCGGGAGATAGCTAAAACCAAATAAATCATCTTTCCTCCTCAAAATTCTGCAATTGTGCCATCTTAAGACCACTAAGGAATGAAAAGCTTTAATGATGATTTTAACGAATTGCTAAACGGCCTGTTGTAGGCAGGGAAATTTTGAAAACTCAAAGCCTAATCCATCTTTGTCAATATTTCTGGATTTCAGCAAGTCAGAAAGATCTTTGTCAGATAAATAAAGGGCCATTTTGACTCTGTGACTCTCTCTGATCTCATTGTTGCTATTATACTAAATGAGGGAGGAACGTGGAAGCATTGAACGTAAAATTGATTTTTGCAGCAGTCTTTTCATCACAATTCTTTGTAAGCCCGGTTTCTCTGTTTTTTTGTCACAGAGCCAGGGGCGACAAGATTGGAGGTCACGGGAGGTCACTGCGACCTCCCAAAAAGTTTCTTACTCAGCAGATTTATAAACACAACAGCAATATTGAAATTTTTAAATGCCCGAATGTCCCTTTTCACTAGATATACATATATTTGTAAATCCGTATTTTATTGTTCAGTAAAATTTTTAGCTTCATTCGGCATATTGGGAATTTCCCTCTATTCAAAAATTTAAGTTTTGTGCACCCCTGCACAGAGAATTTTTTTTTGTGTGTGTATGTTTGTGTGTGTGCGACCAAAGTATGTATTTCGTTGTATATCTCGATCCATAACAAAAATGCTTTTGCAGATGACATTTATTTCCTACCTTTACTAATGAGTATACAAACGAAAAGATGGAAATGCCAGAAATGTGATATCAGCTAATTTTCAAAAACGCTGGAATCCAATGCATTTTTTTCTTCCCTAATCTGCATGCTACTTAAATGCGATCTCATTTCTGTCAATAACGGATTACGTATTTAGCACTCACGAGAATGGATTGTATTTGAACTTCCTACATTCATCACTCTTCCGGCAAATGAATTGCGTTATTTCGATTTCAATAAACCCAGGCCGCCGCGAGCGAAGCGAAGGAATCCTGTTTGTCCAATCGAGGCTCCTTGATTTCTGATTTGTAACACAATTGCGAGGAATTCCGTGGGAGGCTTTCCGAGACCGAGAGACAGAAATGGAAGAAAACGAAAGAAGAAATGAATAAGTTTTGTACTCCCTGCACACAGAAGGTTTTTTTTTTTTTTTTTTTGTGTGTGTGTGTGTGTGTGTGTGACCAAAGTATTGATTCTGCGGTATTATCTGGATCCATTATAAAAATGCTTTAGCAGATGAGATTTGTGTACCTCAGAACCAGACTAACGTAAGTCCATTTTCGTCATTTTTCAGTAGAGGGGAAAAGGGAAAAACGATGTAATCGACAATCGTTTTTCCCCTCTACCGAAAAATGACGAAAATGGACTTACGTTAGTCTGGTTCTGAGGTACAGATTTATTTCCTACCTTATACTAATGAGTATACAAACAAAAGATGGAAATGCCAGAAATGTGATATCAGCTAATTTTCAAATACGCTTGGAATCCAATGCATTTTTTTCTTCCCCAATCTGCATGCTACTTAGATGCGATCTCGTTTCTGTCAATAACGCATTACGTATTTAGCACTCACCAGAATGGATTGTATTTGAACTTCCTACATTCATCACTCTTCCGGCAAATGAATTGCGTTATTTCGATTTCAATAAACCGAGGCCGCCGCGAGCGAAACGAAGGAATCTTGTTTGTCCAATCGAGGCTCCTTGATTTCTGATTTGTAACACAATTGCGAGGAATTCCGTGGGAGGCTTTCCGAGACCGAGAGACAGAAATGGAAGAAAACGAAAGAAGAAATGCTTTCTCCCAGTTGCGACGGGTGTCAAAAATGGTGTCGAGTGTCAAAGACGAAGCGCTTGACATTAATTTATGATTCTTAACACGCCCCAATCACTTTTTATGGCTTTGGTTCTTGTAGGGATTTAATCTAACTTGCCACACGCTGTGAAACATGGTTTCTTTAATTAATGTCGTAATTGTGAGACTCTGGAGGATAAAAGACAATAAAAATAGAGCCTATTTTTTCAAGAGATGGGAGAAAAGAATGGATGGTTCACTAAACTTTCGATTTTTCGAAATGATAAACATGCTCGAGATAAAAGCATGAACTAGATTCCTTTTCAAAGGCAAGGCTGCAATAGGATAAGTGAGGGTTTATTAATCCAATTGGGAGAAATAAACATTAGGAAGTAAAAGCAGAAAAATGTCAATTGTTTTGATAGGTGAAAGTGTTATTTATTTAGCACGTGCGTATTTTAGAAATATGCTGTACGCACGTTTATAGGGTGAACCGACTAGTTAATGTACATTTAAGAACTTTTTAAAAGTTAGTGTCGTTAAAATTGCAGCATTTGTCACATGAGAAAAAAAAACAATTATGTATATATATTCATTGGGAGAACTTTCATGGTTCTGCATCAGATTTTCTGGGGAAATGAAACAATTATGTATATATATATATTAATTGGGAGAACTTTCATGGTTCTGCATCAGATTTCTGGGGAATTGAGATGAAAAAAGGAAGATTCACTGCCGAAACTCAGCGAGTAAACACCTCAATTAGTTGACAAGCACAATTTTCCAGTCGTTTCCGTTCTTCAAATGTGTAGATGGAAGTTACTACTGCCAATTCATCTAAAAATGTTTTAAGACCTTATTTTTTCCTCAAAAGAAAGTGAGGTGGTCATATTCACCGGTTGATATACCATACTTCTTATTTGTATAAACTAAGAAAAAAAAACAGTAAATAAGTGATAGCTCTTAAATCTAGAGGTTATAAAATAGAACAAATTGAGCCCGAAAGTTTAGTCCGCCCTGTGTTTCCTTCAATGACTCTCTAATGTCTTAGCTAACTCTAATGTCTTAGCACTGAAGAAGTCGTTAGTTTATCCCTTGACGGTAATTTTTTTCTTCAATACTTTTTAGTGTGATGATTTAGTACTGCCCCACAGAGCGAGGAAAATAGTACACTAGTGACCAAATTATTGTAAGGGTGAGAAATTTAAATTTAACACGTTTTACACAAAAATTTAGCTTTTAGATTTCATACGGGAGCATTCGCTTATCCTATTTGAAAAGAACTGCGAGTTAAACACCTCGCTTTATTTACAAATTAAAAAAAAAAAAAAAAACATAATTACAGCTTTTCATTTTCAAAATTTCTCCTTTATCAGATAAGAAAGGAAATCCCACTTGGGGCGCTCGCAGAAACCCCTCCCATAATTTCCTGTACTCTATACAGGTAAACAAGACCATTTGGCCACAGATGCCCCCTCCGACCGAATTATTATTTTTACTTTAATTCAACTGATATTTTTGATAGCTGAATGAAAAAAAAAATAAAATGTAATGTATAAGCCTCGTTCAAAATACATTTTTAATTTATTAATTAAAAAAAAATGTGTCAAAATACATTTCTAATTTATTAATTAAAAAAATGTGTTTAACTACAAGAGTGCCCCGAAGGAAAGTCACGGGAGGTCACTGGACCTCCGAAAAAATTTCCTCATTCAGCAAATTCAAGAATAGTACTACATTTTTTTTTTTTTTTTGTAATTATACATATTGTGTGCGTGTAGCTGCTATTTTTCTTTTTATATATGTATTTCTTACCTTTGAAAATAAGGAGAACAATTTATAAAACTTAATTCCGTTTTTGATCTGCCATGCAGTCAATATGTTTGTTTCCCAATCAATCGTTATGACATTTCAAAATACACTCACGTTAATATTTATCATATCAACTAATATTTATCATAACTTCAAGCATTTGTTAATCATCTGAAGAAAAGATTAAAAAATGCTCGTTTTTATTTTTTTTTCTAAATTTATTTTATTATTTTTTTAGTGATAAATATTGTCCTTTCCCATAAAGTAATGACATAAAGTTTGAGAGAATGCTCGTATTTTATCATTCGGAAAATTCTGGAGTTTCATCCGACAAATTGAGAATTTTCCCCTCCCAAAAATTTAAGCTCGATGCGCCCCTGTTTAACTATTTAACTTTGCCCCACATTCCCCAATGACTTGATTCAAAATCCGCGAGTCTCCGAAATGTTTCCTAACGTGAAAAGCATCTTTACTTTACCCGAACAGTAACATAGCGGCAAATCGAGAAGAATAATTTTCTTCACCCATTCAAGCAGAAACACTTCCAGTGCGCTCCGACCCATGCATTGAAAACTGAAACGTACCTACTCCACCCTCTCTTCCCTCCCAAACTTATTTATTAATTTTAAAAAATGTGTTTCAACTATTTAACTTCGCCCCACATTCCCCAATGACTAGATTCAAAATCCGCGAGTCTCTCCGAAATGTTTCGTAACGTGAAAAACATCTTTACTTTACCCGAACAGTAACATAGCGGCAAATCGAGAAGAATAATTTTCTTCACCCATTCAAGCAGAAACACTTCCAGTGCGCTCCGACCCATGCATTGAAAACTGAAACGTACCTACTCCACCCTCTCTTCCCTCCCAAACTTATTTATTAATTTTAAAAAATGTGTTTCAACTATTTAACTTCGCCCCACATTCCCCAATGACTAGATTCAAAATCCGCGAGTCTCTCCGAAATGTTTCGTAACGTGAAAAACATCTTTACTTTACCCGAACAGTAACATAGCGGCAAATCGAGAAGAATAATTTTCTTCACCCATTCAAGCAGAAACACTTCCAGTGCGCTCCGACCCATGCATTGAAAACTGAAACGTACCTACTCCACCCTCTCTTCCCTCCCAAACTTATTTATTAATTTTAAAAAATGTGTTTCAACTATTTAACTTCGCCCCACATTCCCCAATGACTAGATTCAAAATCCGCGAGTCTCTCCGAAATGTTTCGTAACGTGAAAAACATCTTTACTTTACCCGAACAGTAACATAGCGGCAAATCGAGAAGAATAATTTTCTTCACCCATTCAAGCAGAAACACTTCCAGTGCGCTCCGACCCGTGCATTGAAAACTGAAACGTACCTGACTCCGCCCACTCTACGTCGCGAAGAAAAGCCCGAAGTCAAGGTACACAAAACAAAATTTATTAATGGCAAAAAAGCGCGTGCCTTTAGTGTTGCGCCTCGGGGGCCTTCGTCTCCCCCTTCGAAAATGCATCCACTATTTGTAGGCGTGAGCCCGAAAAATATAGGCCATCGTTCACCGTGGGAAAGGAAGCGGCGCGCTATGCAAATGAGCCCCAATAACTATCGGACTCCCTTTCCTCGTAAGGATCAAACAATAAAGATGATGAATTATTACCTTTATTGCCAGTGCCGAGGACATGGACTATCCCAGCACTTTGCCTCGCGCAATTAAAGGACTCGAAAGTCATGGGGGTGTTTGGCCCTCCTGGCTCCTTGTGGATGTTCGTTTCTTGGCGTTTTCTCTCATGTTCAGGAGGTGAATAAAACACCTGTCTGCAGATTTCAAATTGATTCAAGGTGCATCAAATAAAATCTTAGAATAGGTAGCACATTATATCAATTTGATAAATTAAGATATAATTGAAGGGCTTGGGAGATGAAAGGATTGTGTGACAAAATCAAAATTGCGAGCAATTAAAGTTCAAAGTTTTATTGTTGCAGCTTTTTTTTCTGGTTTTGTCGTTAAATGAGCGTATGAAGTTGGTATAGTGAAGTCTACTTTTTGCAAATGAGCCCCCAATAACTATCAGACCTCGTAAGGATCAAACAATAAAAATGATGAATTATTACCTTTATTGCCAGTGCCGTGGACATGGACTATCCCAGCACTTTGCCTCGCTTAATTAAAGGACTCAAAAGTCATGGGGGTGTTTGGCCCTCCTGGCTCCTTGTGGATTCTCGTTTCTTGGCGTTTTCACTTCGAACTCTCATGAATAAAACACCTGTCTGCCGATTTCAAATTGACTCAAGGTGTATCAAATAAAATCTTAGTAAGGTAAGACATTATATCAATTTCATAAATTAAGATATAATTGAAGGGCTTGGGAGATGAAAGGATTGTGTGACAAAATCAAAATTGCGAGTAATTGAAGTTCAAAGTTTTATTGTTGCAGCTTTTTTGTTTTCTGGTTTTATCGTTAAATGAGCGTATGAAGTTGGTAGAATGAAATCTACTTTTTGCAAATGAGCCCCAATAACTGTCGGACTCCCTTTCCTCGTAAGGATCAAACAATAAAGATGATGAATTATTACCTTTATTGCCAGTGCCGAGGACATGGACTATCCCAGCACTTTGCCTCGCTCAATTAAAGGACTCAAAAGTCATGGGGGTGTTTGGCCCTCCTGGCTCCTTGTGGATGCTCGTTTCTTGGCGTTTTCACTTCGAACTCTCATGAATAAAGCACCTGTCTGCCGATTTCAAATTGACTCAAGGTGTATCAAATAGAATCTTAGTATAGGTGAGGCAAAATATCAATTTCATAAATTAAGATATAATTGAAGGGCTTGGGAGATGAAGGGGTTATGTGACAAAATCAAAATTGCGAGTAATTGAAGTTCAAAGTTTTATTGTTGCAGCTTTTTTGTTTTCTGGTTTCATAATTAAGTGAGTGTATGAAGTTAGTACAATGAAATCTACTTTTTTGAAGTACCAAGTTTTATTTGCTTACCAGCATCCATTGCTTACCATTTGCCAGAGTGTATTTTAAAAAAATGTAACATACCTCCTTAAAGAAAAAGCTGAATAAATATTCGTTGCCATTTTCTTTCTTGAGTGTAAACAAATAAAATTCTTGCTTTTGCTTTTAGGCTTTTCTTAGAACGAGGGGATTTAAAAACTGTGAGCGATTGATTCATTTTTGATACTATGTGCCGACAAAATACTGATTTTAATCTGATCGGGACTTTTAGACACGCTGCACTTGACAAAACTTATTCTGAAAGAAGACCGAGAAGAGTTGGGCCACGCAACTAGTTATAGGTATATAATTAGAGAAGCCCGTTTCACAGTTCTTGTTAAAATGAGTTCATCATGTCAGTGCCAATTGAATAAATAGTTCCGCAACGTAAAATGACTTTTGTGGAAAAAAAATCTCAACTTTTAACCCTTTAATAAATTTTCTCACGTGTTTTGCGTTATTTAAATCCCCTTTCCTTTTTTGTTTGAAAAATAGCTTTTCGCGACTTTATTCCCTTATTTAATGTCCTGTCTCATTTTAAAATGCTCCGTTTTCTTTGAGTAAATCAAAGACGGGTTAAAGTAACTGAATAGATAATGGAACAATTTACGAATAAAAAAATTAACGAACGAATGTACATAAAATGTACATGATATAAATAAATGAGTGAATAAAATAGTGAATGAATAAGAAAATAAGTAAATAAAGAAGTACAAAAGTGAATAGTTAAAAGAAGGAATGCAAGTGTATTAATTAGTAAAGGAATGGATTGCGAAAGTGATTTAATAAATGATCGACTGTGTAAACGAAATGAACTATTTGACTTTGCCTCATCCACTTTGCTCAGCATGCAATTGACTATTCGTGCAAAAGTTAAACAATTAAAAATTAAGCTTAATATTAAATAAACACTGCACCAAATAGTAGCAGGTCTCATTTAATATTTAAAATGTTAAAAACAAGATCCCTTTATCATTTAATAATAACAAATCTATTTCTTCACTCACAACAAAATATTATAATCTGAGTATATTTTTATTGCTTGTATAATCATGTGCCTTAATCTTCAGAAGAAACTCTTTCTTGGCTGAAACAGACTACACGTGTTGCTACATAGTTAAAATGTAACCCTAAAACGGAGTAAATATATCACCATTTCACTTTGCTCCATATTCACCAACATATAATAAAATTATTTCAACAATGTTTGATTTAGAAGCGCTATTGTTTGTTTTAGCTCCAAATATATCTTCAGATACTGATTGTTAGAAAAACAAAAGTTTAATGCCATTCCACGGTCACGTGCGGGAACTCAAAAATTTCACCAACATATTTCTACACCGTTTCCTGAAATTTTACGGTAAAAGTTACTGGCATCCTGTTGCCAGAAACTTTTACCGTAAAATATCTTTTTACTGTAAAATTTTACGGAAGAGAAAACGAGAATTAAAAAGCGTGAGGTACGAACGACAAGGATCGAACCCGGGATCCAATTTTTTCACACTGCTTTACTATCCAAAGTAACAGATACGACACCGCAGGAGCTCGGAAATAGGGTGACATCGGCATCTCCGAGTAAGTCACGTAGTGATCAATTGGCGCTGCAATCGCATTTTTTTTATCGGTACAATTCACTGTAAAATTTTTCTGTACGGTAATCACTACGTTTTACAGTAACAATTACCGTAAAAACTTCCTGAATTTTTAATTCTGTATAGCTCTTTATATTTTAAGTGAACAGGAGGAAACAGTTTTTAATCTGTACATTTGATGCTAACATACCCTTGGAATAATTATATTTTTGTTTGATAATGTTATTTAAAGTTTAACTTATTTGTATGCGTCACGTTCGCCACATCGGAAGTCAAGCTTGTGTCACGTGCTGTATGAATGAGTTAAAATTTTTGCTCAATTAATATAGCAATGACAAAACAAACTGTTGATTTTGAAAGATATTGTTTCAATGCAAATGAAACATGTCTCATTTGTTCAGAAATAATTTAAACCACTGAAAAAACTTATATTACGGCTATTCCGCGAAAGAGGTACTGTATTTTTCGCCGTATAAGACGCACCGGCATGTAAGACGCACCCAATTTTAAAGGAGGCAAATCTAGAAAAATCTGGGCTTTTGTATTTGCCGTATAAGACGTAAGCACTCCCCCCCCCCCGATTTTGGGGAGAAAAAGTGCGTCTTATACGGCGAAAAGTACGGTACGGACTCGCGAAAGAGTAACCATTTTATCCCCGCACGTGATGGTTCGTATATTTCACTAAAAGGTAATGCCGAAATTTTTTTCTTAAGAAATCACAATTACGTGCGTGATTTCTTAGGCAACAAAATTCTGTTTATTATGCCTTGAACCCATTAATGCCTGACATTTTTTTTCCAAAGATATTTTGTATACTGGTTACAAACAGTGTTTAATGAACACGAAAAATAATGAAAAAAATATTATGTAAGAAATAGTTTTTTTATTAAGGAAAGAAAAATCGTCCCTTAAAAGTTACGATAGCCCCAGAGGGTACATACTTTTTTTACTAATTTTTTTTTCTGCCTACGATATAATATTTAAAAAGACATTTTGTAAGAAGACATAAAATCAGCAATTAACATAAACTGGGAAGCTGGGAATAACTTTGATAACTTAGCTTTTTTCTTGAGAACGATGTTAATTTTTGATAAAGATCATATTAAAACTGCTACAGAACACACTTTACAATGGTTATGTGCTGCAATCTATTAATAACGAATTGAAACAATACCAAGCTACGAATTGAACAGTATTTTTTGGTTGAAATGTTCATTTTGGGGAAATTCAGACCCTTTTTTTGGACCGTCCCTAAAAATTTGGACGCTAGGTCTTAATGAGCTAAATTAGTGCTTCAATGAAATATATGAAGTGTTACATGCGGGACAAAATATAGTTTTCTGCGGAATGGTCCATTAAGATGTGGGAAAATGTGATTACTGTAACTAAATGCTTTGGCTTAATCACATTGATTGTTGTTTCACTGAACAACATCGTGGATATATTTCCATCCTAAATTACATTTGGTCAAAATCTGACCCAGTGGTTTTTCTTAATCTAAGATTCTATATTTGAATACTGCATGTGTGATACCAAAATTGCAAGTAACCACAGATCAGTACCAAAAGCTAATTTTTTGTTTTTTTCAATCGTTCTGTCTTCAATTCCGTGAAAGCATCCACATCTATAGATCATTTTTTGAATGCAAAAGAGAAAAAAATGTCGGAACTTTACATAGAGATATCCAATGGCTATTTGCATTTAAATCTGTAAAGATTAAAAACCAAATTTCAAAACTCCTGAATTAAAAGGAAATTATTTACGCACAAGTATTACACTCTCGAAAATGAATTGAGCTTGATCAATAGATTGATATTACATATTTTTTTCTAGCGATAATCTGTAGTGCTTATTTAAATAATCCCTTTTTGTGGATTTACTTCAAATTTGAAACAATCTGTAGAAATTGCGTAAAACTTCTTCAAAATGACTTCTTCAATTTGAAATTTTCAAACTCTGCCGAGCGTCTTAAGAAATCTGCAAAATTTCTCTGAAAAAAATGCTTCGCTATAGCGTTCGGGTTTAATCTCCCACACTGATAGCAGCGATATCATTTCAATGACATAAAGGCTTGAGAAAAATTTCTTACAAAATCAAACCCATCCTTTGCATTAATATTGTTGAAATATTTAACTGATGTTATATTTTAAGCATCTATATTTTGCTTTTCTGTAATTTTTTTTAAATGTAGGGTCGACAGACCTATGATTGAAGACTTCCAGTGAATGAACATCTCGTAATTTTTATGAAAAACTAAGTTTTTAAAACAATTTTCTTGAATGACTCGGAAGAAGTAACTTCTATCTACACATTTCCAGGAAGAAAATGGCTAGAACATGCTGTATTTGTCCACTGGTAATGGTGTTCATTTATTGGGTTTGGACACTTATTTTTATTTTAACCGCCCCATAAAACATGATGAAGATCCATAAAAGCTCCCCAAGTTTTTTAAAAATACTTACGTATATCACACACACACACATATGAAATGTATATACTGTTATGTGGCAAATACTGCAATTTTTAATGATGAATTTTGAAATTGTAAATTCGCTTACGTGTTCATTCACTGATCGGTCTACCCTAATAAAATTTTCAATACATTACAATATAATTGTGTTTTGATGCATAAACATTACTTTATATGTAACAAAAGGCTATTTTTTTATTCATTAAAGGAATTGTAACATCAGAATAACATTTAGGAAATCAGATCATTACGAAAATTGAAGCGGGCCAGAACAAGTTTTGAACTTAAAAAAAAAGCGTGAAAGCACATATATTAAAAATATGAAAACCTCTAATTTAAAGCATTCAATGCTCAATCCATTTTTGCAGGTGTGACGTCTTTAAGCATATATTTGCTCACATAAAGCATATATTGCAGTCACACCCGCAACAATCAGAAATATATATTTTTTAAATAAAGTAGATACTTTGTTATAATACTTCTTGATTTCGTATATTATTATACAATTAACTTGCCAGCCAACATTTAAAATTCCCTACATAAAGTACAAATACATGCTTAAAAATGCTACAGCCGAGCAAAGGAATAAAGTACATAGCTCTAAATTTAAAGAATCTGAAATGCTTTTCTAATGATGAAAGACAGGTTTTGATACTATATTTTTAGAAATTTCTAAAAGATAAATTTGCTCAGTAAATGTTATACTAGCCATAAAATGCAACGTAAATTTAACAAGACATAAAACTAAATCGTGAAGTTCAATCGTTATTTTGTTGTCGAAAAGAAAAAATAATTACTCAGAACTACAATACTTTACTTTCACATTCAGATGTTCTCGAATTTAAAAGCAGTTTAAAACCAGAATCCTTTAATGTTCAAGACATTTACTAGTGGGCTTGGAGAAATGTGTTGGTGGAAGAACAAATAAAAATTCACAAATAATTCGGTTCTTACAACTGAAATAGTTGTCTCTGGTACCTTGAAGCGATGTTGTTTACTAAGGGGCTTTCCATAATTGATGTCACTCTTTGTGGTTGAGGGGGGGTGTCACAAAATTGTGACAGTTTGTTGCACGGAGGAGGCAAGGCGTAAAACGTGTGACATCAAGCATTATTTATTTGAAAATGTTAAGAAAAATAGTGTGACGTGACAAAAGGGAAAGGGGCACTTAAACGTGTGAAAATTTGTGACTAGAGGGAGAGGGAGAACAAAAATGTTGAAAAATGGGACATCATTTATAGACAACCCTCAACCAAAAATGAAATTCAGAAAAATCAACTTCGGTTAAAAGAGGCTTTGGTCAAAGGAGTTTTGATTAATCGAGGTTCTCTTGTATAGGATTATATTTCTCAGAAAGTTACTCTGGAACCGTCATTGGGGTTTGTGAAAATGTGACAGCTTGGTTCAAGAGGGAGGGATGGTGAAATAAGAAGTGTGACATCACGAGTTTGTTCTTATTAGAATATGAATAATGCAAAATAGTGCGACATGTGACAAATGGGGGAGAGTGTAATAAAGTGTGACACTTTGTAATGAAGGGGGAAGGGAGGTCAAAATGTTGAAAAAAGTGTGACAACATTTATGGACAACCCTTAACCTAAAAATGAAATTCATGAATATCAGGAATAAAATCAACTTCAGTTAAACGAGATTTCAGTTAAGAGTTTCGAATAATCGAGGTTCTCTTGTATAGGATCCTTTTTCTCTGAAATTTGTCTAAGAACCATCATTGGGGTTCGGGAAATTATGACAGTTTAGGACAAGAGGTGCAACAAGTTTGACGTCACACATTTTTTTTTATTTGAATGTGTTATGAAAAATAGTGTGACATGTGACATAAGCGTAGGGCAAGGAACATTATGACACTTTGTGACACAGGATAAAGGGACGTCAAAAATGTGCAGAAAGTGTTGTATCATTTATGGACAAACCTCGACCAAAAAATGAAATTCGGGAAAACCAACTTCGGTCAAACGAGGTTTCGTTTAAACGAGTTTCGAATAATCGAGGTTCTGTTGTACAGGATCCTTTTCTCAGAAATTTGCCTTAGAACCGTAATTGGGTTCCCCCCTCGCCATTCACTTTCCCAAAGTATACCCTGCAGGCATTGCTCTTGCATATTTTCGAGATGCATGAAACTTTAAGCAGCATCCGTCGCGGCTTCGCTCCCGGATCACGTTTCATCAAAGCTCATTACTATTCATTAGTCCCCGGGATTAAGAGGTGGAGCCAGGCCTTCCCATTGGAGGATAGACTCGTCAATCAAGCTTCAACCCCTTGAGTCCTCTGATATTAATGATCACGTCGGCGCGGTTTGTATTGGTTGAGACACCCGCGTGTCAGTACCGTCATAATTAATTGGCGAGATGTCATACGTCTGTCCTGGCGGCTGTTGACTTGCTGGTTGGATGCTGGATCTTAATGAAGACACAACAGGATTGAGAGGGATGATAACCCGCCAAGCATTAAATCTTTTCCTTGCCTCCAACCAGGATGTAGATGGAGAACTATTGCACACACAATAGCCACAACTTAAATCAGCAGCTGCACTCAAGTGGCTGATTTTTGATTAGGTGATGGGAGACGTAATAGAAACACGCAGTTTAATCTTGAAGTTGGAACACTCGGATTCACTTAATAACAGCAGATTAAACTGCGAATACTTCTCGTTGCATCTGAAAAAAGTCTTCTCTCTTCTCTCACCCTCCCTATTGATATAGAAGTTAATGGGTTGATATCCATTGCTCCGCGCGTGAATGGGAGAAACGAAGTTTAATTTTGAAGTTATACCATTTGGAGTCTCTTAATAACACCAGCTTAAACTGCGAGTACTTCTCTTTGCATTTGAAAAAAGTCTTCCCCCTTCTCTCGCCCTCCCTATCAAGGGGTTGATATCTATTGCTCTGAGGGTGGTGGGAGACGTATGAGAAACATACAGTTTAATCTTGAAGTTAAAACATTCGGAATCACTTAATAACACCAGATTAAACTAGAAATACTTCACGTTGCATCTGAAAAAAAGTTCTCTCCCTTTTCTCCCCCTCCCTATCAAGGGGTTGATATACATTGCTCCGCAGTTTTACCCCTCCTCTTTCATCACCAAATTGTATCCTTAATTTAAAATACATTTAATTACCAGAAATGCTTACGAACTAGCTGCAGAAGTCGTTTTGATTCAAAACTGTGGACTCTTGTAACGTAGTAAAAATTCATAGTTCCATTTAGTAATTGGATTGTTGGGACCCGTGTAATAAAGCTAACTTAAACTGCGAATACTTATTTTCCCGTGCAACCGTGCAAGAAGTTAATTGAAGTTCCCTCTCCCCTCAAGAGTAGATCTAATCCTCCAAAGTTTGCTTAGTTCTTCAGATTTTATAGAAAGCATTCAGAAAAGAGGTATATGAAATTATCCCATTTCTTAATAACAGGTAGTTTTGCACAGTATGCATAGGACGCATTTTACGTAGCTTTATGAGCAGTTCAAAAGTTTCTAAAACTATTTAGTGTAGTAAAATTCACGGTAACGTTAACTATCCGTTTACCATATCGTATTTCACATGGGAGATACATATTTCATCAAGCCACATGGGTTACTTTCGCATTTTTATTCAGTTTGTACTGCCACAGCGGCACGTTACTGTGCCTCACTTATGGGACATAAATAAAACAGTTATTTCAAAATATCATACGGGAAAAAATGCAATAAGCATAGATCGCATTTAACAATTCTGATTTTTTAAAAATAATTTCTCTAATTCTAATTTAATTCATGTGGTTTTTCACTTTCATTCCTTTTACTAGGTTGTGCAATCAAAATAATGAGTTGATTAAGCAATTTAATATGAAAGTGTTGTTGATGTGTTTGTACAAAGCGGGTTGTTAGCGGGTTTTGAAGTACAACGAATTTTTGGTAACGGTTTCGTACCTGACAGATTTCCTTTGAAAATCACTTTGTGACATCATAGTGTAGACATAGAAGTATCAAATAATGAGAAGAAAAAAAAACACTTTTGAAAATTCATGCTATTTTTAATACTTAACGTCTCAGTTGTCATTCTTTTATTTAAAAACACTGTTTTGCATATGGTATTTTTTTCTCTTTTAAATGTTTAACCAAACTGACTTTGTTTTTATTAAAAAATTAATCTTTCGGGTACTGAAAAAGCAAGATTCTAAAATACTCATCAAATAATTTATTTTTTGCGTTAAAAATAGATACATTTTCATTGCGTTTTATTTTACTATTGTTCCTAACGTTACGTTTCAATTACATGTGTTGAAATGTATTATACAGAACCAGATGAATGAACAAACATTAATTGGTGTTTTTGAAACAAATTTGTAATAAAAATGAACAAAATTGAATTATAAGATAGTCATAAACGTCACAAATAGTAAAATGGAATGTTAAAAATTAATAAATAAATAAAAGAAGCATTAACTTCTTTTTTTTCTTTCTTTGAATTTTGTCCTTTAATTAAATTTTCTCCACAGAAAAATTTTCTTATGTCGCGATTTCAGAAAAGAGGAAAAAAAAAAAGATAATAGCTAAAGGGTTTCAATTCTTTTTTGATAATTTCTGAAGGGGTTGCAGACCTATCAGCCCACCCCCTGAACCATAACCATTTCCAGTTTCAGCTTTTAGTTTAGTATCAATTTCAAAATACACAACTACTCTGTCCAGTGTGGGACATGACTTTTCGATAGCTTTAACTTGTAATAAAATAACTTGTACTGCAAGAAAATCTTTAAAATAAGGCATAAAATTAAAAAGACACTAACCCTTTTTAAAAATAACAGCAATCTCCAACTTAATATGAAACTACATCAAAATTACTTCAAAATGAGTACATTTCTACTCTACAGCAATCAATTTTTAAGCTCTTGGCCACTCAAAAAACGAAACTACGGAAAAATTACTTCTAGATACATATGATTTGAAATTTCAAAATTAAGCTCAGCACCCTATATCTTTTCAAAAACGGAATTTTTTGCGGTTGTAAACTGACCCGTTTTCCGTGAACTTGAAAGCTTTTTTTTTTTGAAGATACTTACCTATGCAGCCTTACGCTTCGATTATTACATTACATCTGCTCGCAATTTCTATACAAACACCTGATGCTAGAAAAGAAAATTTTGATCTAAACAAATAAGAAGTTCCCCCTCAGTAATATGACATTTGTTTGTTCAAAACTTCAACAACCTGCGTGCTTAGTCCTCTCATTTTTAAGTCATGAAATATATTATTTTACCGGATGTCTCAATATTATATCTGGGATGGGTATGGGGAACTGTTGTCAATAACAGCTTAATATGAATACTAACCGCTCATAGTCTTTTCCCCGGAAGCATCACATAGGTGGTCTCTAGTTAAGAAATCCCCTAATAGAGAAGCCAGGCCCACAGCGGAAAAACGTTTAACGCAAAATTGAAATGGAGCCCACATCGCTCTTTGCTACAAATATGTTTAGCGAGTAACAATAGCTTGCATTTAGTCACAACAGTTGACTCTCTAATTACGATGTTTAAGTTGGCGCACCTGGCGAGCTTAAAAGTCAATTAAGAAAACAGCCTTATCTTTTTTAAAGCGTTGCAGTGAAGCTCATATCCGGATTCATCTCTTATACTAAGACTTGAATTTTCGGTCAGTAGAAATTAATTTTTTCCCCCTTTTCATTTTCTTTTTTTTTATCCCAGATTTTTATTTATTCTTATCTTTTTTTATTCTTTTTCAAAACGCGAAAAAGAAAGAAAGAAAGAAAGAAAGATTTAAGAAACCGTATTTTGATTTCTCATAGTTACTTTATCAACAGAAAATAAGTAGCATGTTTCAGCGAGATGGTATAAAAAGCTTTCCCTGTTTTCATTTTTTTTATGCAAGATTTTTATTTATTCATTTTTTATCTTTTCTTATTCTTTTTCAAAGCGCAAAAAAGGAAAGAAAGATTTAAAAAATCGCATTTTGATTTCTCATAGTTACTTTAGCAACAGAAAATAAGTGGCATGTTTCAGCAAGATGGTGGTATAAAAACAAAAGAGAAAAAATCATAAAAAAAGTTTGCTGAAGTGGTACTGCTTAAATTTACTGCAAAAAATGTATCTTTTGCAGTGGCGGATTTACGTGTTTGGGGGCTCTCCGCAATGCATTTTCAGGGCTTCTTACAGATCAGCAGAAATAGATAAAATATTTTTGTGAGCCTTGTTGGATTTTTAATCGGGTGCTTGTATGTCGTAGGTACCCCTCAACTTGCAGACATTGGTGAGAAATATCTTCTTCTGGTGCTTACGACAATTTTTCTTTCGCGAAAAAAGAGTTATCGAGTTTAACTTACGTGAAAAGCACGTATAGAAACAAGTTTATTTATTATGATACAATTTGCAAAAGGAAGGGGGGGGGGGGGAGCAGGCCAGATTTCCTACTAGTAATTTTTTTCTTTCCTTCCTTTTACGTCTGATTAATGAATACTTCGAAAAAAAAATATCTTTCTTATTTTTAAATTTAATTACATGGAATAGATTGGGGGAAGACGCTATATTGTACAATATACCGCATTATGTGTGTAACCCACGAGCATGAACAAAATTAGCTTGCCGATCAGTTAAATTGAAAGAGTTTGCACATTGAGAACATACAAATCATTTATATTGATTAATCAGTTTTAAGTGATGTTTATTTATAATTTTTTCGTCTCGATTGTTCTGGTAACTACCCGATATTATATCCCAACATACTTCACTTCGTCATGTTAGCCGTAATTTTAATGAGTAGGAAAATTGCTGGATTAGTTGAGTCGTTTCGAAAGAAAATCCGTTAATTTCTCGAAATTCATAATCTCGAAGGTGGAATTATGGATCCATATGGGTTTTGACTTAAGATCCTTACTCTATATATTAATTTTTTGTTGTGATCTAATGTTTTTTTATCTATTGCTTTTAAGCCATTGCTATAAATATATATAAAGGTGCTTTTAAACTTTTATTGTTTGTAAATAAAATTATTTTTATAAAAAATAGATTCAACGGAGTATGATTCCAAAAGGCTCAACTTTATTAAGTGGGAAGCATGGACTTTCTATTAGGCCCGCTATAGAGGTATTGCAATTTTGTTGCCCTGTGAGAGATGAAACCACATCTAAGGGCGTAACAAGGGGGTCAGAAGTATAACTTCTGAAACACATGCATGATTACACGTATACCTTTTTAATATTAATTACAGTATGGGAACTTCATGTGAAAACATAGTGCTGTGCCTAAAAGGAGCTGGTAAAATAAAATAAGCACTGCAAATTCGCTATGTCGAAGATGAACAGAATCATGTAAATTAGAAGAGAAATAAATCATAAAACATACAAAAACAATGGTGTGGGTTAACAATTTTCGATACATTCACAATCTCTTTACTTTTACGTCCTGTTGTTTCACTACATATGTATAGGGCAAATACACAGGTTGACTGACATTTTAAAGCCAAAATTGGAAGTATTTTATAACATCCAACGCAAACTGTGTGTTCTGCAAACAATAGTTTCCCCTGGATTTTTGTATTTTTTAATCTGAATTTAATGGCATAACATAATTTCGGAAATACATTTAAGGTGATTTTTAAAAAATTGTTAAAAACATAACTGATATGTTAACTTTTTAAAATG
Organism: Uloborus plumipes; assembly: GCA_038373865.1. Classification (NCBI taxonomy): domain Eukaryota; kingdom Metazoa; phylum Arthropoda; class Arachnida; order Araneae; family Uloboridae; genus Uloborus; species Uloborus plumipes. Next base: position 129,142 of record JAXGGA010001411.1, read on the forward strand.
TTAGTCAGTTAACATATTTTTTACAAAAATCATCAGTTAAACTTGCAACTTTCGATTCGTATCTCAGGATAAAATAATTGTAACATTTTAGTTTCTTTTTTTTTCTTTTTTTTTTTTTCTTTTATAACTACAATTGCTCCGCAAATTTTATTTTCTTCCCTTTAAGAAAGTCATGAATATAAGCTAATCTTTTTTTGAAGCTGCATATGATATTAGTTTGTACTTCAATTGAATCCCTACTTTTTATTACCTCGGTTACATCGCGTTTTTGGATATATCGCTCTTTTTTGTCGCTCCCCGACAAGCGAGATATAACGCGAGGGGTTACTAAATTATCATTATCTGGTCCTGCGTTGAAGTTGTTTGTTTGTCAATTACGGATGTGAATACTTCAGTGGCGCACCAACGGGGGGGAGCTAAGGGGCTTAACCCATTTATGAGTCAAGTTTTTTTAAACATTTTTTTCCAATTTTTATCTGCTTAAAACTCTTACATGGAATGGTTTGCATACATTTTCGGCGTAAAATAGATCGCCGTTGCCATATTAAGTTATTTAACGTCCTGTTTATGGGACACTGGGCAGATATGTGAGCAAAATATGACCTTACTTGACTTTACTTTTGCAAAGTAGCATTACAGAAGGCATCTGTGATCAATTTTAAGTAAATAGTTTTAAAATAGTTAATATTTTATGAAAAAAAAAAGTTCACAAGAAACAATTACTTTCTGTGTCTACCCATGCTGGATCGCTGCTTGACTGATTTGTCTGAAAATAGCTGTCAATAAATAAACTCTGATGTCCAACTAGCGGCTCTATCTGGTTTTCTCAAGAAGAAGGACGATTTAACTTGTGAACAACAGCTTTAGTAAAATGATATACCCATTACAGGTTTTTCTATGCAGTAACTAACAAGTGTCCCATTTATAGGCTACTGGCATAAATGGGCAAAGCCCCTCCCAGAAGACTGAAGATGAACCCCTTGACAAAACTGAAAACAGACTAAAACTGTTTTTGTTTCCTTTAAATTTAGAAAATTTCTCTGAGAGAGCACCCGAATCCCACCCAACTTCCTTATTTTACCAAATCTCATTTTAAGCATTTATTTTATTAGAAATTTTTTTGAGAATACTCACTTACCCGCGCCTTTTCCCCAGAAGTAGCTTAATATGTTTTTGGTACTTCTGTTTCAAATTATTTCCAGTAAGGTTCATGGAATCTCAGCATCCTCTTCTTAGTCTAACATCTCCAAAAATAGCTTTCAAATCTATTTTAAGCGGGAGGGCACCCGAATCTCTCATCTTCTACTTCTAGGATCACCAACGGTAATTTAAAAGAGCCTCAATGTCGAAAATTTTCAGAGGAGAACTCTCGAACTCTACCCCCTTAAAATCACCAATGATAGCTTTAAAATGTAGTTTTTTGCCTTCAATTCCAAAACGAAGTGTATCGGAGTTCCTCACAAAACTTCTCGCCCCTGACATGAAAACATCCTTGGTATGCCACTGGAATAAGTGGTTAGATTTTCACTTTGCATTCAACTATAGAAATAGCACTAACGGATGTCAAGTATTCTCCGAATGTGAATGTAAACTTTTCATACAGAAAAATGCTTCACTTTTGAGCAGAATATTCAACCTAGTCAATTTGGTGTAGCGCTAACGAGCATAATGATGGGGTACCCTCGCTTTGGAAGCATACACCCCTACCCTTTTTCCCACTGCTATGTAATAACGTCTTTTTGTGGTTCCCACTGACACATCCTGTGTTACGCATGCGTTTGTTTATTCTCTATAATCTGTCTAGGTCAGCAAGAGAATTCTCAAAATAATGGTGCAATGAGTACTCAGATATGGAAAGATTGGGCAAAAAATAAAAGGTATGAGAATAACAGTCAGTTTATAACAAGAAGAATCTGACGGTAATTGAGATATTTTTCCTCTTCAATTGTGATTGTTAACTGTTTTTTTTTTTTATTCTTTCTTTTTTGTGTGCGTAGTTAGTCTTCCGAGTCTGTATATTAAGTAGAATAGAAATGTAATTGAGATAATTTGCCGCTTTAAGTTTGATTGTTAACTTTTTTTTCCCTTTTTTTGGGTAGTTAGGCTTCTATAATGTCTTATTTCAGACGAAAAAAAAATAACAATACGAGAGACTTCTTTCAGTTAATAGCACGTTTAGTCGACACAATAAAAAGCAAACAAATTTCACGCATCTGAATTGAAAATAGGTCTCAAAAACTTAGCCAAGCCTATTTTTCCCTTCTTTCCTTTTTTTTTTTTGAATAAAATTTATTATTGCGGAGAATGGAAGAGGGGATACAATTAGTTTTTTTAAAATATACTTTGAGTGTTATTATTATTTTTATATATGAGGCATTTAGAATCAAAACCCGTAAAGAACATTGCGAAAAATTATCGTTTCGAAGGAGCTTTGACTTAAAACTCTTACTTTATATTCACTGTTAATTGAAATCTAGTGGTTTTTTATCTATTGCCTATTTTGAGCCATTGGTAAAGGAGCTTTTAAACTTATATTTTTTTAAATAAAATTATTTCTCATATTAAATGAACTTGCCGGGTTTCAATTCTAAACGGCTCATATGTAGGATAGATTAGGGGAAGATGTCGTATTGTGGAAGATGCCGTATCACGCATTTCACCTATTAGAATAAGCAAAAACAGATTGCCGGTTAGTTAGAATGAAGGAGCATGTAGATTAGAACATATATATCATTTTCGCAGATTACTCAGTTATAAGTTGTGTGTGTGTTTTTTTAAAAGATGATTTTGGCATATCGATTGTTCTGGCAAGAATCCGAAATAAAAGTCCATCATACTTCACCATTTAGTCATATATGCCACAGTAGAGAAGTAATTCGGTTAGTTTTAATAAGCTTGAAGGATAGGTTTTCTACTAGGCACATTATGGAGGCTAAGGAGTGCTAGATTATCTGGTATCTTGTCTGATAGTTTGGGGGTAGACGACAAATGAAGAGGCCAGTGGATGAAGGTGATATGTGACATTTGAATTTCGCTGATTTACACAACTTCAAATTAGTTTGTGTTCAGTTGTGTTAACTCACAAACACAATTGAAGGGACAAGTGAATAAAGGTAATATGTGACAATTTTTTTAAATTTCCAGGAAAGCTTTCAAAAGAAAAAAGTTATTACCTCATCACCTTCTTCCAATGAAAAAATAAGTTTTTCAAAAATTGTCACATATCATCTTTATCCACTTGCCCCTTTAAAATGCTTTGGGGTAAGATGCCGTAGCTTTCCGACGCGTCCTTGGAAAAGGAAATGATCCTATTAAAAAATAAGACCTAGAAAAGTATAACAAAAGATCAAAAAATGTGAATGGATAAAATACATTGTAAGCAGCAGTTGGCTCCATACATCGTGTTTTACCTTTGGAAAAAAAAAAAAATCTGTGGGGGAAGGGCCAGGGCAATTTTTTTAAAAGGGAAAAAATAAAAATTTTTGGGAAAAAAAAACCAAAAGTTTTATTTAAAAAAAGGACGAATTAATTTTTTTTAAAACCAAACTTTTTTTTTTTGGGAAAAAAGTTTTTTAAATTTTTATTTTAAAAAGCGTTATTAATTTTTGGGGAAAAAAATTTTTTTTTTTTTTTTTTTTTTTTCCCAACGTGAAAAACTTAATTTTTTTTTTACTTTTTCCTAAACGTCCCTTTCTTTTTTAAAAAAATTTTGGTTGTTTGGAAAGGGAAAAACCAAATGCCCGCTTTTATTTTCTTTAAAAAATTGAAACCCCAAGGCATTTTCTTTTTGCAGTTTCCCTTTTTAATCTTAAAATTCGGGGAAAAAAAAGGAAATTCAAACCTTAAAAATTTCGGATTTAAAGGGTTTCCCCGGGTTCCTTTTTTTTGGGAAAAATGAAATGTTTGAAATTATTAATTTTTGTATGTAAATTGTCTTCAAAGTGAAACTTATTTTTTTACTTATCACAAAAGTCCATACTTTGTTGATAAGTTGGTTGATTGCTAAGGAAACCAATGCGCTATTTTATATCTAATAAAGTTGAAAACTACGGCATTTTCTCGCAGTCTAATCTACTACAAAATTAGCGAAAAAAAACGAATTCCCTGGCTTATATTTGGGAAAAAAATCTCTACTGAAAAAAAATTCCAACGAAAAAATTTGAAAGATTTGTGATTAAAACTCGAAGAGATATTAGAGTTTAATTTTTGTAGGTTCCCGTGCAGAAAATGAGATAGGAACGTATCACCTTTAAGTAGAATGATCGGTTGTCATTCTGCTGAAGACGCTATACTACCGTTAGCTGCTATATTTTCTCCCAAAAGGTGACACTGAAAACGAGTGTAAAGTAGGGTCAGTTACAAAAAGCTGCTTTTCATATCTCGGTGAATATTGATCGTGCTAATGTCAAAGTTTTTGTGTACGAATTTTTTTATGCTATTGATTTCCCTTAACATAATTTAGGAAACCTAAAATCAGTATAAACAATTACATTTCGTATGTTTGACTATTTTTCTTTTTACTTCAAACTGTCAACACCTTAAATCTACACTCCATTTTGAGCAGTTTTACAACTGGAAGTATGCCTCTAAGACGAACGGTTGCAAAAATAAAGGTCTTACAAGTTAAACCGAAACACCCTGTATGAAAATACAACTCAAGAGATCATTGAGTTTATGACTCTTCGAAAACTAACTTGCACAATGTTATTCAAATTTAGAAAAAACTTACAAAATAAAAGAAAAATCTAAAAACACAATAAAAAATTAGTGTAGTGAAATACAGACGATAATCTTTGAAAAGGTAAAGAAAGATCTTTGAGCCTGATTAGAAAGTCTCTGATCTCTTGAACCCAGCTTATTTTTTAACGCAAGCATGAAGATTTTTATTATTTTTTTTTCTTACTCTGGAATATTTGGTTATCCTCCGAAATCATAACTCGTTGCATCCCACTAATAAATTAGCCAGAGTGTATGTCCAGCCTTCATCGAGTGCATGCTCCCAAGAGAAGATTTCCAACAATTAAAATGCTGTTTACGTTGAGGCGTAACACAACAGATGCAGCTCTTCCTCATGGGCAGCGGCGCTCCTTAGAATAGGCGGGAAAACGGTAACTCAAAATAATTCTTTACTCTTTCGGATGGTAACGTCCATTTTTCATTCTTATAAACATGGGCTTTTCTTCGCCTATGACTTGATCGGCATCGCTTTTTAAGAAATAAAAACAATGCTTGGTGCACTATGTTGCGTTTTTATCTTTTTTTAAGAAGATGGTCGTGTCATAAATGAAGGGTTTGGAGGATGAAGGGGCTATGTTACATTTTTTGAAAATACATTCTGGACAATGGTAAGTACAGTCAAACCTGTGCATCTCGAATTTCACGGGACAGAAGAAAAATTCGAGATCCAGAGGTTTCTAGATACAGAGGTTGTGATAAAATTAACGAAAATAAGCAATTGGTAGAAAGTCCCCAGGTTGCACAAATAACCTTTAAACGTTTTATAAACGTTTTTAAGCGGTTGTTACAACGTTAATAACCATTTTACAACCTTTAAAAAACGAAGTGTGCTACTTGGGTCAAGTACTTAATAGATTGTTTTGCATCGATATTGTTGAATATTTTACTGTACGACATATTGTGAAACCACGTTTTACTAATTGCGATGACTATATCGGTAGCAAGTTAATGCATACCTTTAAGTACGAACATAGTCTTTGAATGATTGTGCAAAAGATGATTTTTGTCTCCAAGTTAGAACGTTGATAAAGGTGGCTGGAGATGAAATTCAAAAATGAAAGTCGTCAAAATTCGAGATATAGAGGTTTTCGGGAAAAATCATTCGAGATAAACATCAGAAAAAACATTAAATTTATGCTGTAAAAGAAGGGAAATTGAAAAAAATAGATATAAAGAGGTTTTCGAGATAAGCAGTTTCAAGATAAACAGGTTCAACTGTAATGGATACAGGTAAGCAAAAAAAACTTGGTACATCAAAAATTAGATCTCATTAGATCAATATCGCTGTCGACCAAACCATAAAACAACAAAGCTGCAACTATAAAACTTATAACTTCAATTACTCGTAACTTTTGTTTTGTCACATGACCCTTTCATCTCCCAAGCCATTCAAATCTGGGTTGCTGAAGTGTGATATTTGATCTGACTGCTGAATTTGTGATCAGAACGCCCCGATGGGAGGAGGTCAGTGTGACCTCCCCGAAATGCTAAAATTCCGTATACGGCAAATTTGGGGAGATTGTCAACACAGTGGTAAAGTTGCGAATCTGGGAAAATTCAATTTTTCAGGAGAGCAAAAAGTAATTTTAAAGATCAGAACGCCTCGATGGGAGGAGGTCAGTGTGACCTCCCCGAAATGCTAAAATTCCGTATACGGCAAATTTGGGGAGATTGTCAACACAGTGGTAAAGTTGCGAATCTGGGAAAATTCAATTTTTCAGGAGAGCAAAACGTAACTTTAAATCTTTGTATTAAATCAAATTTTTCTTTGAGAAATTCGTTATATATGATAACCGTTATGCCCTATTATGTCGTTAACAAGATAAAATACGTTTGTAAGTTTACCACATTATGCTATAGGTTCTAAGTATAAGATTTAATCAAAAAACTCAGTTTCCAAAAAACATCAGATTCGTGACTTTAGCAATGTGTCGATGATATAATTAAATTTTTTTAATGCTCCCGAATGTCTATTTTTATTAAGTGTACTTATGTGTGTGTACCCATATTTTATCTTTCGGGAAAATTTGCAGCCTCATTCGGCAATTTGGCTGTTGCACACAGCGCACCAAACAAATAATGCCATAATATTGGAAAGACTAACAAGATTCGTCAGAAAACTTCTGTGTGTTGTGTGTGACTATACAAAATACTTGATTAGTTTCAAGCTCAAATTTTATTTTGCGGCGTAGAAGATACCTGTAAAAATTTACAAGTACTACGTTATAACTAAGTAAATACCAAGCTCTATATCAGAACTGCAATTTCGTCAATACATATATGTGAACTAGAGTAATTACGTAAATGAAAAATAAAAGCATATTCATTTAGAGATTTCACTTCACTTTGACTTAAAATTCCTATTTCTGTTGAAATTCATGCTTTCGGTCTCAGATTTTTGGCATCAATCCTACTTGCTTCCAATTTCCTTTGAATCACTGAGTTGTAGTGCTTAGTTTCCATGGTAATGAATGTCAACAGACTCTTACAACTTTATATGGTTATTAGTTCCCATTGGGATCTACAATTCCAGTCTGAATTAAGAAGTTTCCAATTTTGAGTCAATAAATGTTGCAAAACCTCTAACATGATTGTTTTGAATTATTCATTGTTTTTAATTTCCAAGTTTAATATTTCTTTTTTACCAAAAGTATATGAACTACATTATATTTTTAAAATAGAAATATAATAATTTTGTTGAGCATTATCTTCTGTATATATCCTGTATATATATCTTCTGTATAATAGGAACTAGCTCTTCACTCTGTTACGCTCAAATAGCCATTCCAGTTTCTGCCTAGTCATTCGCTTCTATCTGCAGTTGAAAAATTCCTTGAATAACTATTTCAGCAAAACGTACGTAGCTGTTCTTCCCTTTTTTATCAGTTTCCTCGGAAACAAATAAATACAGCTAATGTAGGGGAATGTGGGGCAAGGGAAACAGTAAAACATTTTCACAGTTTGCTGTGTTACCTAACTAGCAATATTTTAACCAAGTTGCTCAACATATAGTTGATTCCAGTCAAAAAAGAAAAAAAATAGAGAGCCCTAAGGATCAACGAAAAAATAATACAAGTCATTTTCAAATTGATGCACAAATTATAATATTTTCTATTTGTTTATCAAAAAAAATTTGTCATTATAAAATGATAAAGTTCTTGTTATTATTATTTTAAGTATTAGTTGAGAGCAACGGAAGTCCAGTGCAGTACATATTTAGTTCATATTAGGTATGTTTAGATTTAAATGCTCAATGCAATTTGTCACGTACACGCGGGGCAAAGTGGATGAAGAAAAATGAAACAATTTTGTTAATGATTTATTTATTCATTAAATAACTTACGCATTTCTTCCTTTATTGAATCATTTACATTCCATTATATATTAATTCACTAATTTGTTCATCGATGCACTTATTTTCTAATTTATTCATAATTTTATTCACTCCTTTTTGCCTCAACATTAATTAAATTATTTCTTCATTTATTTACTCATTCATTGTTTTATTATTAATTTATTTATTCGTTTATTTACGCATTCACTTGATGCAAAGTATTGTTCATCATCAAATATAAAATACTTCTTGCGAAAATATTTTGTTTTTCACTATTTAGCTGCAGTTTTCAGATTTTAAACTACAGTTGTAATGTTGCATTAAAACCGGAAAAGAAACTTTATTTAGTATGAATACTAATTCTTAAAAGTTATTTTTTTGGTTCTATTTAGTTAATATTTCATGAAACTAGGAAAATAAGGCATCATTTCATTTTCTTTATAATCTACGAAAAATAACATTTCTATTTGTACCTGTTTTTAGAAAAAATTGTTTTAAAAAATCGTATTTTTGAGTTGCTGCTATCAAGCACGAATGCTTCACGCGGTCAGCTAGTTTATTGTACAGTTGTGCTTAAAAGATAAAATGACTTATATTACTATTATTCCAAATCTTCCATAATATACGTTTTAGAATAAGTTTTAATATTATCTGTTAGTTCTAAATCAGAGTTCATTTTATCGCAAAAACTTCAAAACACGTGACTTAGAATAATTAGATACCGAAACTTTGAGTAATTGCACAAGAACTCGGAAATTTAAATAGAAGTACTACTATTTATATCAATTATTGCTTTATAAAAAAACATAACTTTTTTCCAAATTACTTAGAAACAAATCACTTCAACGGGTACAATTGTAAAAAAAGCCACAAAACTGCAGTATTCTTAGATTTCAGGCATCATTTAAGATTGATATGGTTATACCAGTCTCAAAATACAATATTCTACAGTACCGGGCATCATGTAAGAGAGATGTCATGATTATAGCAGTCGTAAAAATACAATATTCTTCAGTGCCGGACATCATGTAAGAACGATATCGTGATTAAAGCAGTCTCAAAAATACAATATTCTTCAGTACTGGGCATCATGTAAAAGCGATATCATGATAATAGAAGTTTCAAAAATGCAATATTCCTCAGTGCCAGATCACGATTATAGCAGTCTCGAAAATACAATATTCTTCAGTACCGGGCATCATGTAAGAGCGATATAATGATTATAGCAGTCTTAAAAACACAATATTCTTCAGTACCGGGCATCATGTAAGAGTGATATCATGATTACAGCAGTCTCAAAAATACAATATTCACAAGTCCTGGCATCATGTAAGAGTGCTATGGGGATTAATGCTGAGCAGCAGTTTTTGCTTTCCTTCCAAGGAACACACCTTGACAAGAGCCCAGGGGTATGAAAGTACTAAATGACGGTTGTGCTCAGTGGCTATGTAGCCAAAACTATTTAATCCGTCCGAAACTCATTCCATCCCGGAAGCTGAATAATTTAACGGAGTGTTGTTGTTGCGAGTGGACCCCACAGCGAACAAGTTGTTCCGTCCAGCGTCGTCTTCGCTCTTGGGGGGTGAGCAGACCAGACGCTTCTTTTCCCCGCTTCTTGACGCTGTTTTCGGGTTGGCTGAAGAGGGTCCATGCCATGTTAATTCAGCAATAAAAGTTGAAATGCATAAAATTATCTTCAGAGGGAAGGCTCTACCTGTAAGTATAAAGATTAGGCAGAGTTATGTATCGATGATGTAATAGTTATGCACAACAATCTATTAATGTATATAAGTATATTAGTCTATGTAACATATGGCAAATTGTAATTAATGATTTGGAGTGAGAAAGAACACGGACAAACCGCCTGAGTCAGAGATAGAACCAGTGGCCTGTCATTCAAGCGTTCCGTGCATTTCTCTTTGCAATTAATAGTAACAGTTTATATGTGTGTATATGTATATAAACAGGGTGTTCCGTTTTAGATTGCATGACCTTTATTTTTGCAACTGTTGGTTCTATAGGTTTTCTAGTTGTACTACAGCTTTTTCTACAGTCTAGCAGCAATCCAATTTTTTCTTAAGCAGCACTGTAACGATACAGTTTAACGCATGACTGCCACACTATGAGATCATTCGTAACGTGTCATTTTATCTGATAAACTGGACTTTGTCAGCTCGTAGGTGATAGACAGGCCGTTTTGTAGAGTTGAATTTATGTGTGGTACACTGACATTAATAAGGATATTTTGCTTCTGAGGAGGTACCAGTAAATCAAAACTGACTTGCAGGTACACCTCTTTTAACCTAACTCATATGCAAAGAAATTGTTTGTATCTCGTCAGTCAACGTGTTAAGTACTGACGAGTAAAAAAGTGAATGTTGTTTTTACAGTATAATACAACTAATTTTAACGTAATAAACTGCAAAATTGCTACATTTACAGTAATAAAATGTAAAATTGCTAATTTTACGGTAATAAACTGCAAAGCAGCTAGTTTTACGACTTTTTACTGTGCTTTTACAGTTTTAAACTGAAACATGTGCTTACAGTATTATACTGTAAAAACAACAGTTTATTTTTTGCAGTGTACTTAAGAAGCAGTTGTATTGTTTCTACCAGAGTTTATGGAATCCTATTTTCCTGAAGATTTTCTAGTAGTACAGAATTTGTTTTTGTAGTGTACATCAACAATTGTTTCAGGTTGGAAGTTAAAAATTGCAGACCTTGTGAAAGTGCATTTCTTGTGTGATTTGTTAAGCACTATTTCAATCTTTTTAAATTGTTATTTCTTATGTGAAGAATACCTATCACACGTAGGATACACTTTTGGACATCAGTTTGAGACTTCTCGATAATGGCAAAAAAATCCTTCGAATCTATTATTGTATTTTTCATTAAAATATGAATTTGGCTTTCCTTTTTATCTATTAAAGTTGTTTATTTATTTATTTATTCTTAGTGCTAGTTTCAAAAAGAAATTTATAGTGGGCTATTCCGATGAAATTCATACACGACAATACTATTTTTCATTTCGAGGCAATATTTTTTTAAATGTAATAAACAAAGAAAAAAGAAAAAAACCAAGAAAAATCAATCACACATATGTATCATTTCTTTGCCAAAAAAAAGTGCTTATTACAAGTTTTGAATTTTCCTTTTTAAATGAAATATACAGCTGTCCCTTGCAGAACAAAACGTTTTTTTTTTTTTTTTGTGGAACTACCCTCAAGTCCTCAATTGCAAAAGCTATCAGCCATAAAATGTCCACTGGAGGTATTGCCACTCGGTTGCACATTTATTTTTTCTTCGAAGAAAAGAATTAAAATGGATAACTCTTCCCTCCACTAACGACCGAATTTAGGTGAAGAAATGAATGGTGTTGCGACGGATCTGTTCGCTACCTAAGTCTTAATTGCAGGTGCATGCCCGTTCCCTTATGACCATCGGAGACCTGTAATCATCGATTCACGATTGTGGGCGCACGGTGCACTTTATCACTGTCATTAAGGTCATCAGCAAGTCCAAGTCTCAGCGGCCACTTCCAACGCGTTGAGCAAAAACCGAGCAGACGCGAAAATCTTATTTTGATAATACGCTATCTCATTGCGAGATCTAAGGAACAGTTGCCAGCACCTCTCTGTCTTCAACAAATTATAAAAAGATTAAGGGGGCTGTGTAAGGGGGGGGGGTGTTTCTGATGCACGTGGTTTCGGTGCGTTCGCTAATATCGGTGCGGGGGCGTTTGCGTGTGTAACTTGGAGAGGGGGGGGGGCGTCGGGGTCGCTGCAGGTAGTAGGGGAGTTCATATTCTATTGATGATTTTCCCTTCTGACTTTGTTTCACAGGTCCTCTATTCTTTTCTACATCCTTTTTTGTTGGCGAAGAGTTCGGGTATACAAAAGTGAGGGTTGTTGGATTTGGCAACTGGTAGTTGGATAAAAACAAAGAGAAAAGAATCATAGGGGAAGTACCGGTGGGTACAGATCAAGATTTCGGAAATTTTCTGTTCGGCCGCGGCGAGACTCTTTTATTGGTCGCTACTCCTTTTTCTAGTCGCCACTTTCTATTTCTTTCCCTCTGTTTTTACTTTTTTGTAAAGATAAAAAGTATTTGAACAACAAATTAACTTTTAAATACGTACTAAAGCATAAAAATTATCAGTGTAATGAAAATAATTACTGGTACTAACGTCAATAGATAATACTTGGGTATCAAACCTTTTATACTTTACTATTCTTAAATACAAAATCATTTAACAGTATATATATATATTGTTGGTCATATACATATACATTTATTTTATTGTGTGTTTTAAGAGTAATTTTTTTATCATTCAAAACTTTTCACGACAACGTCTAGGAGAGAAATTCAAACCTATAGAAAAATACCACTATATATGTATATAGATAAATAGGTGATAAAACAATATGAACACCCATGAAAAAGCTTGGTCCATTTCAAAGAAACAGAGTGCGTTTGTCTCTGCCGTTAATTCTGTCCTCATGTGGTTATGAAAGGTAAGGTACACTGCGATGCAAAAGTTTAGACAAAATGCAAATATGTGAGTAAAAAGAAAACTATTCAACGAAATGCTTTCAAATTTCTACTGCAGGTACACAATATGGTCCCAAATACGTGTCTGGTGTTCTTAATAATATAACTGGAACCAAATTTTGGACATTACAAAAGGCATTTTTTTCATTGTTGCAAAAGTTTAGACAATAGTCAGATTTTATGCAAATATCCCTTGAAATGTGATTGGTGGAGGAAAGGCGGGACTTTACTATTCAATTATAAAGTGCAGAGATTGCTGAATAAATAATCAAAATCTCAAAAGCTCCGTAGTTCTCGTGTAAAGAAGATGAGAAAGTTTGGAAGCCGAAATTTGAAAATGAACCTACTTTATTAATTTTTTGTCTTTTAAATTGGCTCTAGTATGGTAGTACGTTGTTTTTTACTTTGTGGAGAGCAAGTTCAGACATGCGTATCGATCAAAAGACCAAGAAAAATTAGATTTCTTAAAGATGAAGGAATTGAAAAAACGGCTCGAACTGACACAATTTGCCCCTTAATCCTACGAAACTTCAACTTGGGTCAAAAACAGCACGTGACAGCATAAGTAGATGAACAACTGAATCGGAATGCATAAAAAAAAAAAAAAAAAAAAAAATTGTGCTTGAGCCTTTTCGGACAGAGTGTCCCAAATAAGCCAGATTTTAATGATAAAAGCAGCAGAGCATATGATCATTAGATATTTCTCAAGTCCCGCGAAAAGAATTATAATCCATCTAGGCCATCCAAATTTTAATAATTTTTATCAAAGAAAGTACTATTCATTTTTTAGTCACGATGATTCTTATGCTGATTTTCATATTAAAATCTGGCTTATTTGGGACACTCTGTCCGAAAAGACTCAGGCACAGTTCTTTGTTTTTTTTTATGCATTCCGATTCAGTTGTTCATCTACTTATGCTCTCACGTACTGTTTTTGACCCAAGTTGAAGTTTTGTAGGATTAAGGGGCGAATCGTCAGTCTGAGCGGTTTTTTTTAATTCCTTCATCCTTAAAAAATATAATTTTTCTTGCACTTTTTGATCGATACGCATATCTGAATTTGCTCTCCACAAAGTAAAAAACAATGTACTACCATACTAGAGCCGATTTAAAAGACAAAAAATTAATAAAGTAGGTTCATTTTCAAATTTCGGCTTCCAAACTTTCTCATCTTCTTTACACGAGAACTACAGAGCTTTTGAGATTTTGATTATTTATTCAGAAATTTCTGCACTTAATAACTTAACAATAAAGTCCCACCTTTCCTCCACCAATCATATTTTAAGGGATATTTGCTTAAAATCTGACTATTGTCTAAACTTTTGCAACAATGTAAAAAAATGTCTTTTGTCATGTCCAAAATTTGAGTTCAGTTATATTTCCAAGAACTCCAGTCACGTATTTAAGACCATATTGTATACCTGCAGTAGAAATTTGAAAGCATTTCGTTGAATAGTTTTCTTTTTATTCACATCTTTGCCATTTGTCTAAACTTTTGCATCGCAGTGTATTAGTAACTCAGCATCAATCAAATGTGTTGTCTTCTTCTACTCCACTTTCTGAAAAACTCTGAAAGCAACTGATCTGTCAAAGCTGGAAACAGACATCAGTGTTGGAATACGGTGCACTGGTTTCTCAGCGAAGGAAAGAATAAATTATTTGGGGCATCCAAAGAGCTCTCTGTGTTAGCATTTATGACAGTGTACATGAAATACGGCAATGTGTCCTCTGCGAAATGTAACTGAGTATGAAAAAGAATGCTTTTTAGGAGCGACATACTAGTGGTTTGAAAGCCAAGGCTGCTCGTCCAGGGCAAGGGGAGCGACTGCCTCCTCACTTCTGTAAGTGAAGGGAGCTTTCCCCTCACTTTTCAGAGTTAAAAATTAATTATCAATCGAAAAATGATTTTTTAATGTGTGGATTGGTTTATTTCATGAAAATAAAAGCTAAAAAATCTAAAAACTGGACTTTTTAATAGGCTATTTCAGTCTACGGTGGCCATCCATCTTAATTTTCGAGCCCATATTTGGTGTTTTTTTTTTTTTTTTTTTTTTGTATAGGTTAATTTAATCGGCAATGTTAAAATCCAATAATATAGCTAAATTCTGCAATGAGGAGAGAGGAAAAAAGCGGCTTCGGAGGTGTTGCTTTCTCCCCCCCACCTCACAGTTCTTTTTACCCTCCCCTTCCCTTCTTCTCCGGCGCTACGTTCGAAAGCGTAAGCAATCTTATCACAGACAACATAAGAGATAAATATTATCTCCAGGATCCAATTTCAGCAAGAACGGTCCAAAACGAATTTTTTTACTTAGCGAATTTTTAACATTTAAAGAACACATGTAATTCGTGAACCATTTGCGACATCATGTCTTGCGTTTTATCGATGCAACTGATTCGCAAAAACTAAACTCTTCAACATTGGCAATAAATCATCTGTCCTGATAAATCAATCTTCAACTTTTATCAGACAACTGTGCTCGTTTATGTGAGGAGAAAGGCCACAGAAGCAGTTTTTCCTAAATGCCTCTTGCAGACTGAGAATTATTGAGGCGGTTCCCTTCAGATAGTTCATGTAATATTTTGTCATAGTCTTGCTCTTTTTACTTTGTATTCTATGCCATCAGTTGCTCTCTATGTGGGTATTTTAGACTCTGGAGCAGTGGATCCCACCCAAGTATCATCAACTCATCGGATTTTGCTCGGCCGATCAACAAACTCCTCGTAAACTGATCCTATAACGCACGATGACATCGTTCCGATCAGTATCCGAGCACGGTTTTCGATGAGCTACTTTTCATCGGAAAGCGATATCCTTCCGATCAACTTTCCCGATGAAAATAAGATGAGTTATATTCCATCGGAAAACGATATCCTTCCGATCAAGTTTCCCGATGAAATTCCTCGGCACGGGACTGTTCTGCTCGTAAATTGCTCCAAATCTCATCGGATTTTGCTGCTCGGATTCTGCTCGGCCGATGAGACATATTGGATCATCAGCCGATGAGAATTTCATCGGGTTTCGATGAATGGCCGATCATCGGCCCATGAGATGATGCTGCTAAGGCAGCGATCGCCCCAAAGTGGAGATTTGGCTGTTCTAGAGTGTGATGAATTCTTCAAGGGCGATTAGAGGGGGGAGGGGGGATAAGTATTTAAAATGTAAAGTGATTACAATAAAATGGCAGCGAATATCGAAATTGGAAACTAATACAAAACTGATTGTTCAGAGTTTAGACAGGGAATCACCAAAGTTAAAAAATAAATAAAATTCAGGATCTTCCTTTTCATACCTCGGTAGAAACTGAGCAAGTATTTCATCCTTCATCGCCGAGTTTATTCATTTTCAATTTCTATTTTATTATTATTGTTATTATTATTATTATTATTATTTTCAAACTGTAAGTGTTAGTGTTTTTAATTCTCGCAGATTCCAATTTTTAGATGAATTTTTTGCTTTTTTAAAATTACGTGAATGATTTTTATTAAGTATTTTTCTTCAAAAACTTATCAGTTTGTTTTAGGAACGAAATAGGAGAAAACCGTAAAATATTTCTCTGTTTATTTATTTTTTTGGTTTAAGAGTGATTAGATAAAGGTTTTTTTTTTTTTTTTTTTTTTTTTTTTTTTTTTTTTTGTACATTTTACTTCAAATTAAAATTAAGCATCATATTAAAAAATATCGATGTTCACTAGCCTCAACTTGTGACTTTTTTTCAAAAAAGGAAAATGGTTAGAGATAGGGGGGGGGGCGATAAAAAAGTGTCCTTCAACCTCAAGAGGTGGAGAAAGGTTCAAAAAGTTTGGGAACCATTGCTATAGAGGATCAAGTGCATCTTTTTTTGTTGTAATTAATTTGTAATCTCAAGTTTCTGATAACTTAAATATTCGAACAAATGTCAGGAAAAAAATTCAATTAAAAAATAATAATAATAATAACAGTTGCAATTTACCGAAGCAGGATAGCCCAGCAGTGTGAGAGAAGAAACTTGATATTGTTTTCAGTCTAACTTGCTTTCTTGTTCCATATGTCATTATTTGTTTACGAAAGCTACATTAGTACTTAAAGAGGAATTTTCGGATAAATAGTCAAAGAAAAGATTGGTTTGCGATGTGACATACGAAATCGCGAGTGAAAAATAGATGTTGGAGTACAGAAAAGTATGCTTCATTTGTTCTGGAAGAACTTATTTTAATTTATTTAATCCCCTATCACATTCTTCAGCACGTTATTCTGTATCCAAGTCATTAGACTCTAAATTGAAATTTAAAAACATTTTTCATTTAGTATAATCGATTACACAGCGGAGCAACGAGAAAATGACAAAAAACGCTTTGCGGATTATTACACAGTAATTAACTGACGGTTGCTTGGTTTTACCATATTTTTTTTTTAAGGAAATAACCATGATCGCGACTTATGGACATTTAAGTTAACTGGCAGGCTCTGAAAACAAAAAAACTTATGAAACAATATTAGCAACTAAGCTTTATCACCTCCTCCCTAATTTTTTAAGTTTAGAAACGAGTGCTAGCAACTAAACTTAGTCAATCCCTAATTCATTTCTATGTGTACAGTCAGTTACACAGCGAAGCAAAGTGGTGGTAACAAAAACAGATTTACAGATTATTACGCAGCAGCTAACCGACGATTGTTTAGTTTTATCACAATTAATATTTTTTTTGAATTTACCATCGTCGCTGTTTTTGGACATTTCACTAAAGTCACAGACACTGAAAGCAAAGAAATGTAGAAACCAGGGGTTACAACCATGCTTTGTCACTCCCTCCCTCATTTCTATGCGTAAAGTTAATTACGCAGCAAAGCAATGTGCTAGTAAGAAAAACAGATTTACAGATATCACGAAGCGGCCAAGCGACGATTGTTTCGTTTTATCTTTTCTTCTTAAAGTAACTACTATCGTCGCTATTTTTCGGACATTTAACTAAAGTCACAGACACTGAAAGCAAAGAAATGTAGAAACCAGGGCTTACAACCATGCTTTGTCACTCCCTTCCTCATTTCTATGTGTAAAGTCAATTACGCAGCAAAGCAACGTGGTGGTAACAAAAACAGATTTACAGATTATTACGCAGCAGCCAACCGACGATTGCTTGGTTTTATTTTTTTATTTTTTTATTTTTTTGAATTAGCAATCATCGTCGCTTATTTTTGGACATTTAACTTAACTCACAGACACGGAAAGCAAAGAAATGTAGAAATTAAAGTTAGCATTAAAGCTTCGTCCATGCCTCCCTCATTTTTATGCGTATAGTTTACTACGCAGCGGAGCAGTGGGCTGGTAAGAAAAACAGATTTACAGATTATCACACAGCGATTAACTAACGATGGCTTGGTTTCATCACAATTATTTTATTAAATTAACTGCCGTTATCACTATTTTTGGAAATTTAACTTAGATACGCTTATTCCGCTTTATAACGCGTATTAATATATTTTTCCAATTAAAATTAGCACACATCCTGACAACTTTTGATCGTGTCCTCAAGCAAATGAAAGGGTTTTCCAAATCATCTTTTATCGTTAGTGTTACAGTTTGTTTAGCGTCCATAATAAGTGCAAAAATTTAAAAATAGTACCAGAAAAGGTCAAAACCTTTTAAAGTTAAGTGATTGATAAAATTAAGTCTAATAAAGAACAGAAAACCATTGATTTCAACTTAATGATTAAAGGTTTTTCACGTAACTTTTATTAGAGATTATATAAACCTATTGATTTCTAATGCAATTCTCTACTATTGAACAAATAATGAGATTATTTTCCCTTTCCTTGTACACATACATTATTTGCGCCTATTCGATGCAGAAAAGCACGAAAGAGTAACCAATTTTCACACATTTTAAGCAAAATGTTTGTGTGAGTACGTGTTATATTTCTTTTTGGTAGATCTTGGTACGAAGTCATTGATGACTAAAAGCTCCACGTTTTAGTACATTAATTTGGGTACAACGGCTATTTCTCGAGTTCAGCAGTTTTGAAAGGGATACGATTTAAACTAAAAATTAAACGAGTTTGAGATTAAGCAGGTGAAAGAATACACTTAAGTGAATCCCATTCCATTTAAACTTTTATAATCCTACTCCCACATAAAGCAGCTTGTTAGAGTATTTCTTATTTTTAAAAGTTGTCTTTGGAAGGGAGGGGGGTGGACTGGGACCAGAATTTTGACAGAATATAAAGTTAGTTTACTTATTATAACAACACAGTTCAATAAAGCCACGATTTCAGTTCAATATATATATATATTTTTTCATTTTAATTTTGCTGAAAAGTACTTTCTGAAATACTTTATAAATGATAAAAAGCGAATATTTGTTCCCAAAAATGGATTATAAAGATTTTAGCACTAGGAAAGCTCTTGATAATTAACTAAATAAAACTCTTGATGCTGGTTAAAAGCATATATAAGAATGAAAAACGGATGAAAAATACTGAACAATTTATTTAGTTATTATTCATTTGTTTCTCAATTTGGACAAAATTATTTTATTGCATTCGGTACGCTTTTCATGAAGTTCATTACTTATTGGTAGCGTCCGCGCAAAGTTAACAGTATCATTTCAAGAAACTGAATGAATTTTTCCTGGCAACCATAAGGCTATCACGTCCCGCGGAGGAACAAGAAAAAAAAAGCCGCAAAAAATCAAAAAAGAGAAAGTACGGCCATCTCATTCATGCTTCTATCTCTAACTGTAACCTTCGACCTTTCGGTGGGGGTGGATGTAAGCAGTGCCCCCTGGAAAAAGTTGTGGGACCGGTAAGGCTTCCGGTGAACTCAGGTTAAGGGCTCGGGAGATGAGATTTGAAGATCACTTCGAAAAATCTAGGTGCATTTATTACGAGGAGAATATCTAACATCAGGGGAGAAAGAAAAATCGTTAATTCTACGGCTCGTTTTTCCCCGCTCATAAAAGTTCTACCGAAATTGGAATCTCTCTAGTTCGCACGTTCTGGGTTCAAAACTTTCAAAATGACCGCAGTTAGTAATTTTATGGGGAGGGATAAAATTAAGAAAATTATCGTAATTTAACAATCTATCGAGCAATAATTCGAGTTTATTTGATTTATTTGGGGGGGGGGGAGTTGGGTTCAAGATTGTTGCAAAATAGTAATAATAATAATAAAACACACAGATTTCAGGATTTTCAGTTTTTCATTATTTATGAAACGATATTCGGATGCATTCAAAGGATGGGACTCGCGTTCTATCAAAGCTGCTAAATAGTTGTAAAGAAATTTATTTTATAGAATAACGTTCTCATGGGTCGATGCGGAAAAAGATTCCACATGCAATGCAGTACAAGCAAAGCAGTAGAAATAATGCAAGTAACAATGCAGTAATAAAAATAAAATCGCTATTTTTGGACTTATGTCATTCTAGTTCTGAGATACAGATTTGAATTTGGAAAAGTTTTTTTTTTTTTTGAGCCCAGTGTTATTTTTATATGTAAACAATTAGAGAAATTACCGAAAATTAAGAAAAAAGTTTTTCGCCGAATGTCATTTAAAGAATTCAGAAATAAATAAATAAGTGGCCACAGCGTGAAATGATATTTTTATCTCCCCTGTAGGATTTTATACACTGGATATATAGCTGGTTTTGATTCTAAATGCCTTAAATGGTCTGACTCTAATGGTAGTCATTGAGATGTTGATGAAAGAGAAGATTTTAAATGTTCTCGTAAAAAAAGGCCACGAAAAATCGATACAAATTAAAATTAAGTTCATTATAATTATATTATGCTTTTTCCCATTCCCCCTACCCACCCTTTCTTCTTCTCCTTCATTTTATAGTCATTGCGTTATCAACACAAATTATCAATTTCTTGTATAAACGATACATCGAATAGCTGCCGAGAAATAGAGACCTTGGTGAAATATGTTAACTAATTAATTTTGAATTAGAAATGAACAAAAGATAAAGCAAACATTTTCGATTTTGAAAATCCCTTCCAGGATTTTTATCTCAATGCGCCACTGCAAGCACATACACAGGTCCAAAAGTTAATCATAATTCGTAAAATGTTAAAAATTGTAAGTGAGGATCGATCAAATCGCTCAAAATTATTTACCGAAAATCGTTTTATGGGGGTGAAGCATTGTGCATATGCAAAGCATTGCAGTCGACGTCGACTCATGGAAAACATCTGGGCGAGTGAGAATAAGTATAAAACAGACTCATTCTGACATATTGAGAACCACCCGTTTCTGTGCAACTGCTGCATTAAACGCTAGCTTAAATGATCAAAAAAGACGAATCATGGCGCACAAGTGCCAACTGAACATTTTTGTGAAAAGAAGAATTATCGGAATGATAGAATCTGGTCAAACGTACATCGAGGTCTCGCTATTGCTCGATGAGCCTCATCGAGTGTGATCTCAAAACTTTAGTAAAGGTTTTTAAGAAAGGGAGATATTACCCGACGGACCAGTACAAAGCCGGCCAAAAATAACATTAGTCTGGCAAAGCCGATATTTGGCAATAACTGCTTGTCATCAGAAACTCATCTGTATCTTTGTACCAGAGAACTAGTATCAGTTGTTTCCACTATCCACGTAAAGTATATAACAAGCTTCAATGATATGCATTAACTAGAGCAAGTTGTAAGCTGGTTCAAACAGGGTATGTGAATAATGACCACCTTCCAAAGGTAGGCAATAGTTTACCATTAATTTAGTTATGCATGGGATGATTACCTACACACACACAAACACGGTATCTTATCTAAAACGCTAGCATAAATTCATAAATATACATATTCTGCTGAAACGGCTAATGAAAAAAGTACAACATAAGGCCCTTTGTTATTCAGGTCTTGCTTTATTTGCGACACATTCTTGACAGTAATCGACAAGGTGCTGCCGAGAGGGGACCAGCCCCTCGTCGAAACGACAAAATAACAACAATTCAGCAAGATTGATTTTTGTCAATAACTGCTTGTCATCAGAGGCTCTTTGTATCTTTGTGTCAAAGAACTGATATCAGTTTTTCCCTGTGATCCCCATAACGTATATGACATGCGTCAATTTGATCGTGCTTTACGCTGGTCCAAACAGAGTACTTGAATTATGACCGCAGTACACAGGTAGGTAATAGTTTACCATTGATGTAGTCATGCATGGGATGATTATCCAAACACGGTCTCTTATCTGAAACGAGCACGAATTCCCAACTATACATCCTGTGCTGAAACGGCCCATGAAAAAAGTGCAACCCAAGGCCCTCTGTTACTCAGGTCTTGCTTCATTTGCGACACATTCTTGACAGTAATCGACAAGGTGCTGTCGAGGGGAGACCTGCCCCTCGTCGAAACGACAATTGAATCTCAGACTCAAGTGATGGATCACTCATAGAAGATGTGTTCAATGTTCTCCCCTTGATACCCACGATAACGTACATCGTAGGCAACATGGAACTACCAAGGAAGTCTTCAGCTTTAATACACTGTTTCACCACAGGGTGTCCAAAATATGGTTTCATGTCATTGAAAGGGAACGCTTTTTATGAAAAACCAAACGTCTTTTCAGAACTGGTCTTCAAGAACTCTCCTGGTAGTTGATAGGTTTAGAAACTTCTTTCACCTTGAACTAAACTTGAATGTATATCTAGTTGCGTGAAGAAAAATTAAATCTTTAAATTCTCATATTCTTTTTTTTTTTTTTTTTTTTTTTGCGAGATCCTAAAATTTTAACAGTTGATCAATGCCTCGTTAGCTTTCGATGCGCCAAACTGATAATACATTAGAATTTAAAAAAATAATACTCATTTCTTTGATTAATCTTGGTCTTAATAGATCTGAACCAAAAAGCAAATCATCAAAGTATAAGTTAAACATTATGAACTATTTTTCAAGACAATGCATATCAGCATCATGTTGTGAGCATCAAAGCATTAGTGAAATTCTTTACCTTTTGGAAATTCATTAAAATGCCAAATTGTACTTCTTTTATAGGAAGTTCAACTGTTGTATCAATGAATTCATACATGCCAAGACTCGATATCCTTGTCATCATAAATAAAAGAGGCAAGTTGGCTTAAGAAGGAGCAATCAGCCCTGAAACAGCAAACTAAACAGATTTTATTTATTTTGGCTGAAAAATTATTTGGTAAGAATATTCTTAATCGCATCATGTGAACAAGCCCTTACATTAGCACGGGAAATCTTGTAGATCGCTTGGTATTTACCTAATTTCTGCTCATTTTTACCATTATAGATTCTGTTTTAGTGCAATCGCATCGCAAATGTATGACGTGAGCTGTGAAAGGGCTGTTTGATAATGTCAGCAGCTCTATTTCAAATAAAAAAAAAGAAAAAAAAGAACAGTGGCACTCTGGGAGTACCAACAGGAGTGAAAATTTGAAAAATTACATGTGTGTTTTTTGAATTGTCAAGAAATGTCTTTTGAGTAGTCAGAACTCAACTGCCGTGTAAACGTGTAATACATGTTAGATATTTAAAAGCAGAGGATCTCGGTAACGGTAACATTGTCCCGAGTTCAATGGTTTTTCCCATCTCAAAAAATACCAACATGAATGTATATCTATGTATAAACATAGACATTAATGTATATACTTATATACAGAGGTGTCGGTAACAGTGTCGAGAGTTCACTTGTTTTATCACATTTCAAAAAATGGCCAACGCGTCTAAAAAAAATTTCACTTTAAGAAAAAAAATTAAGTAGCCAAAACGCAACAAGTATCATAATAACAACAAAATAAATTGTCTGTAACCCCATCTTTTAAATAGGGAAATCAAACTCCATTTTGATTGACATCGATTCACCTCACAAGGAGTAACCAATCCATCAAAGTGTCTGGCAAAGACATGAAACGGGAGAAAATTGGGTGACACAGACTTAATGGGTCATGCCTTTGTCACGCTCCGGCATCTGTAATTTCCATAACAGCTCCAAATGTAACAAGTTTATCATTAATCAGATTGCGAATCTGTTTCTGATTTCCTTCAGAAATGCCATCGGGCTTATTTATAGGTAATGACGTCAAAGGTCGAGCTAAGAAGTTTTCTTATTAGTGAAAACTTGACACTATCGTAGTTGTTGCTTTCTCCAGGCAGCCAAGAACTTGCTTCTCGTATTTCTTGAAAACATATTCATCCAACTCTGATAACAAGAATGAAAACGATTTTGCTTTCCTGTATTATTTTATAAGGATATTCCCTCTTGCATTTTTTATCACTAATATAGAACAAAAATGAAATTATTATTATTATTATTATTATTATTATTTTTTGAATAGCTGTAGTCAATTTTCCAACGTTCAATCATATAACACAATCACTATCATGGTTCTTTAACAAGATAGAGAATCACGTTCTTTCTATTGACGACAAATAGACCCAAGGCCAAAAAGCAGTTTTTGTGTCAAAAAAACGTGTTTTTATTTTTTACTGCACATTACTTCGATGAATAGCACCCGAAAATTAAGATGCAGTGGCGCGGTGGGATAGAACCTTGTGCTTTAAACGCAAAGATTGCAGATTCGATCATGCTATGGGTTTCGCGACTTTTGGATGACTTTGCACTGGTTAATTTTGATCCGAAATTTCAAGAATATGTAATCTAAATATATTGTAGGATTTTAAATCACAGTTGAACTGTTCCATTAAAACCGGAAAAAAATGTTTCTTTTAGCATGGTGATTTTGCATGAGTAATCTTTCTTAAAGGTACTTTTCTTGTTGTTGTTTCTTTAATACTTCATCAAACTACAAAAGTAAGTCATCGTTTAATTTTAGTTTAAATCTACGAAAATAACAAATCACTTTGTGCCTGTTTTTCTAAAATTTACCCCAATAAATCGAATATTTGAATATCTGTTGTCAAGCGCGAATACTTCACGCGGATAAGCTAATGCATTTTTAAACCTTTTTCTGTTTATCAGAGCTCAGTAATAATACTGGAAATAATTTTCGTTCTTTTAACACTAGAGTGCCCGAGCAGTCATTTTGATTGCTTTTTGATTTCCATCAGGGTTCAAAAATCATGTATATAATGACACAATTTCTTAGATTTTCGTGATTTTTTTTTATTCAACATATGAATGTATTTGTCAATAAAAGTAATTACCTCCCCCCCCTCCTCCTTCATTTCTGGTACATCTATGTATAATATCTATATTGCCCAAGCAGTCAAAATGACTTCCTTGGGCAATCTAGTGTTAAAGCAGTAATTAATAGGATTTTTTTTCTTTCACATAAACTGCCTGCCATTGTGTAATATCAACTCTGAGAAAAGAAGAATTCTCTATCAAGATTTTTTTTCTTTGGAAGTGATCGCTTATGGATGCAAGGGAAGAATCGGGAGGGGGGAGCGCTGTGTGAACTGTGGGAATTGGTTACATGCAAAAGAACATCTCCGCGCCATGATCTGTACTTTAACACCCTTTGGGGCATCGCAAACACATTCTTTGGGAGAGGGGAGGTCAGAAAAATCCTTTATTTCTCAACCCTTCCTTGCTTTTTGTAAACTCTGAATGCAGTCCGCGTAAAAGGGCCATTCAGTATTGACTCAAACAAGATGCAGACTTTGATAAAGTACGCGAAGGTTTTGTCACACGCTGTTTAAAACTAGGGCTGTGGAAAGTGATAAGGGTATGCTTTCCGTGCCTCTTTGGATCCATGCCAATGCGTTAAGTTTCAACTTCAAGATGGAATGCCCTGCACTTAGAAACTTTTGTCATCATTAATATATATATATATGGGTGATTCTATAAAAATGGACAAATTTGTGTTCCATACTGATTGCTCTTTTTGTTTTTAATTCAGTAAAAAACTATTTTAGGAGTACTTTTAGGCGTATTTTGTTCTATAATTCTGACTATCAACAATGTCAGTATTTAATTTTTATCCGCTTAAAAATAAAATATTACATTGAAATGTCATCCACATGCCCTGTCCCATAGCCGCAATTTTCGCTATCTA